>BSBK01006098.1:47500-343850 GCA_027943335.1 Chamaecyparis obtusa
TCTATACATGGTTTAGCTAGCATTATAAGATGTTACTTATTATGTTTCAATACTTGGAATGTACTTAAGTTTATTTTATGAGGATAAAATTCATTCTGGTGGTAGGATTTATACAAATATAACATTTAAGTATGTTATAATTTAATTTATATTTGTATAAATACCTTCCAGGATGTTTGAGATAGGTTCCAGCTTCATAGGATTTAAGATGCAGATTCTAGAGTTTGGAGACTTTTGAAAAAATCAAACTTAGCCAAATTTTAGGCACAAGAGGTTTCCATAGATGGAATGTTTTGTTAATGAATGTGGAAGTTTGTATCACCTATGTATGTTCATTACTTGTTTTTTTTATGTTATCCGATGTTACTTATGATTTTTTTTTTCATTTGGCATATACTTGAGCTTAGTTTATGAGGCTAGCACTCGTCTCGGTGGCTTGTGTACATGGGAGGGTTCCCCAAACCTATAAATTATCTATGGAAAGTTGTATTTATGCATGTGGAAAGTTTTATGCTATGATTTAAGGTTTCTTTTGATAGAGACCCTTCCAATGGTTCCTATTATGTATATTGCTAAGGTTAGGATTCTCTCTGAGGGCATGTGTGTGCATGGGAGTTTCCCAAACCTATGGATTAGGACCTAGAAGTGTTATCTTGTATCTTTGGCTTGGGATGAGGTAAGGTACAAGGATTCCTAGGTGAGTGGCTGACCATGGGTGTTGGAACTCAGAGTGGTTTCCAGATGATCATATGGGTAGGTTTGTAAAAAATGATAACCTTAAAAATTAACCTAGGAAGGGAGGATTCAAAAGATAATGAAAGAAAATATAATAAAGGCCACACAGACCTGATTAGAGTACCGAGACTAGGGATAAGTATTAGGATGGATCCCTATTCATAAAGGGGGGACCATGGGTACATAGTTTCCAGGAAGGATCCCAATATACAATTTGTGTGATGACACTCACTTTGGTAGTCTCCTAGAACCTTGACCTTGGTGTTATATTATGATGATATTTTATGTGCTTTACTCTTTTTCTTTTTGAGTTTTGGTTTATTTTTTTGAGACTTAGATTGCCTTAAGATCTTGATAGTACCTTGGTTCCATCTCCTAGCATAAGGGTGGAACTTTTCCAGTTTCACATGGTTGGGTGGCAAATCTCTTTTGAGGTATTGTTTGTGGTTCATATCATGGCTTGGATTTTGAGTTGTACAGTGATGAAGTTTCTATTCTTCTAGCATGTATCTCTATCTTTTTTAATCAAGATGTAAAGATGTATTGTAAGCCTTGGGGAATTTGATGTGATCATCTCTCTATAAGTCTTCAAGCCATGTACATAACTTGTAACTATAATTATATTTGTAAATGGAAATTGTAAGAAAGAAGTTATGTATGTAGGGTAGTTCTAGGAACTTTCAAAAGTGGATTGAATATTGGGAAATCAATTAAGATTTATATTTAAGTAATTCCTACCCTATCTCTCTTATGCATTTTAAAATTAAATTCAAAGAAATGATTGTATGCAAACCATGTAATGCAAAGTACTTATGGTTTTAAACATCTTAAGGAATAGTCATTTTGATATGTAGAATAGTGAAAAGATATGCTAAGGGTTGAAGGTTATCTCTAGGTGAAATAATAAGGGAAAGGAAACATGTATGTTATTGAAAGTAGTAATGAAATGTGAATTATTAAATGTATAGTTCAATGTGAGTAATGTGTGGTTATTCAAACTAGGTTTTAATCTTAATCCTTAAACTGGATATATACAATAACATAGATGATAACTTTTGTTAGTTATATTTGTGAAAAAGATGAGTCAATAAATGGGTTATTGTTAGAAGTATTAAAAGAATGAAAAATAAGATCAAGAAGATAATCCAAGAAAGTGAAGTGCAAGAAATATTTTTCCATAAACCAAATATGAGAGAGTTGCAAGATCAAACACCAAAACCAAGAGAATACTCCAAGAATCAAACAAGAGAAAATATTAAATGAGATGTGAATTATTGAATGTATAGTTCAATGTGAGTAATGTGTGGTTTTTCAAACTAGGTTTTAATCTTAATCCTTAAATTGGATATATACAATGACATAGATGATAACTTTTGTTAGTTAGATTTGTGAAAAAGATGAGTCAGTAAATGGGTTATTGTTAGAAGTATTAAAATAATGAAAACAAGATCAAGAAGATAATCCAAGAAAGTGAAGTGCAAGAAAGATTTTACCATAAACCAAATATGAGAGAGTTGCAAGATCAAACACTAAAACCAAGAGAATAATCCAAGAATCCAATAAGAGAAAAATATTTTGAAAGGGAAAAGAAAAGAAAACCCCTTGCAACTTTATTAATGAGGCCATAGCCTAAAATGAGAGAGACAAGAGAGAAATAAAACATTATGCTCAATACAATAACTTCATCATGAGAAATGAGAGAGAGGAGCATCTCTTAAATAGAGATGAGAGAGAGGAGTTAGAATGTAACTCCCAAGTCTATGAATGCCACCATTCATAAGTGTGTGTGACAAGTGTTAATATCCTCTTAAGGAGGAATAAACTAATTTCCTTATTAAAGGAATTACAAAATATGAGTTGTCCTCCCACTTGGACTAGAGGAAAAAATACATGTAGGATACTGTGTTTTATCCTTATTTAAATAAAACAGCCAAGGAAAGATTAAAAATTCTAACACCCCCCTTAATCTTTACTTGGGGATTTTACAACAAGGGGTATTAAACCCAATTTTCAAAAAATCTGCAACTTGTTCTTCAAGGTGAAGTAATTTTCAGTTGTCTTCAAGTCATATGGTACTTTTGTAGATCCAATAGAAGTACATGAGTCCTTTTAATGTGATCAAGTCGAATCATAGCCACATCTTCATAAGATTTGAGAAAAACTAAGAATGTGCCTTGATGGATCACCTAACAAAAAGAGGCATAGAAAAAAAACAAGGCACCAATCTACAAGTAGAATTACATCATATAGTTAAGTTACTAAATATTTGTTGTTTATGTAGACACCTAAAAATCCTTTAGAAAATAAAGTATTTTTATTTTCTGAAAAATCTCTGATGACATCATCATTTATTAATTAATTATTTATTTAATTAATTAATTTATTTTTATGTTATTAAATCCCTTTTTCTTAATTAAAAATATTTAATTAAGAAATCCCTCCCAAAAATGTTTAAATCTTATTTAAACATTAATCCCCTATTTATTAATTATTTTAATTAATAAATTGACCAAAAATCCTCCAAAAAATAATTAATTTATTTTTTGACCAAAACTTGGCCAATTTCCTTAAGACCACTAACCTCTTCCAAAATCTTCTAATCCCTTCTTAATTTCGATTAAAAGGCTAATCCCACCTTTTCTAACCCTAATCTCAACTCAAAATATTTAATTAAGATTAAATATTTAATTTTCATATTTATTGAAAATATTTCAATAAATTTTCTCAAACTTAAGCTTTTGGAATGAATAAACTTTTATTCCATAAAACCTAAGAGAATTCTAGACTCTTCTAGAAACTTCTCAACCCAACCTCTTCACCCATCCTAATCCTAAAATCCCCTAATCCTAATCCTAATCCCCTTTCTAATCTTGTCACATTCCATTAGCAAAAGGTTTACCAAAACTTATGCTAACCTCCTCTTAGTCATCCTCCTTAGTCAACAAAGATGGCCACCTCTTGGCCACCTCTTGCAAATGCATTTAAGGATGCATTTAAGCCTTCCTTATCTTTCTTACATGCATTCATTATGCATTTAAGACCTTCTTATCCCTTCCTTGCCACCTCTTGGCCTTGGGCACATTTACCAAATTGTGCACATGCCCTCAAACTTTCAACTCAATCCTCCCTTGACACTTGTCAGGACACTTGTCCTTGACTCAACCCTAACCTTAGCCCTAACTCTGACTCATCCTTTTTAACCAAGCCCTTCCCTTTTCCTATAAATACCCTCACTTCCTAAGGCAAATCATCTCTCAACTCTCAAACTCAATAGCAAAGTTATAATGCCATTTTCATTTTAGCATAAGCATAAGCTCATCTTTTTTAGATCATTTTCAAGCTTAAATCACATCTAAATTAGCTTAAATGGATTAACATAGATTCATTTCTTGTTTTAATCTTAGTTCATTTATTTAGCTTTGCATATTTGTGTGTTCTTGAGGCCTTTGAGGCAAAATAGGTTCTTCATACCTATTTTGTGTCATTTTGGGTCTTCTTGATCCTCAAATCATCCTACTTTGCATGCTCCAAGTGCTTGAGTTTGCACACCCACATCCCTCTATATCTAAGCATATCAAACGGTGCATGGGCGCATCCGTTTTAAGCTTAAACTGAGGTGGCTTTGATTTTAGTTTGTTAACCTTTGAATTTGATTTGATTATATGCTATGACATTTGTTTGTCTTTGGCCTTCAAAACAGGTTTAGGTGCACTCTCAAATCCTAGTCTACATTCTGGCACGCCCGGTGGGACCCACTTCACGGGTTCTTTGCAAACATTCTGATGGGTTTTAGACCATTTTCAGATTTTTCAAGCTTATAGGTGGACGGAGCACTTCGATCCCTTCTTCTTCTTCTTGTCTATATTCTTCTTCCTCTTCTTGTCTATATTCTTCTTCTATTCCATCTCCTTCTTCTTCTTCTTCTAGCAAGGAGGTCATGGCCATTTTTTTTCAAAAATAATAATAAAATCCATAAGGAAGCAAAATCATACACACCTTATTTTAGTGCTTAAAATGAACCCCCAAATCATTCTTGAATGCATTAAGGACTAAAATTTGCAAAATTTGTTCTAACAAACAAAACAAAAAAATTAATCAAGGCATTTGCATCCTTGCAACATCAAGGATTTTTAAATGCATTCATGCAAAGTAGGAATGATCATATCTTTTTGGGCATAAAAAGAACATCAAATCTGCATTCAAACGAGTCAAAACAAAATCTTGAATGAAGCTAAAAGGAAGAACTTAGGTCCTAAGTGTCATTGTCAATTTGAAAAGCAAACCAAATCTCGAATGCACTAAAGGAACAAACAACTCTATTCCCTATCTCGTTTCAAATTCCAAAGCAAGCAAACAAATTCAATCTTGAGTGATCTAAGAGACAAAACAAAGCTTTTTCAAAGTTCTTAAATCAACTCGCTAATCAAATCTTGAATGCACAAAAGGAAAGAACTTGCAACCGTTCAAAGCATTTACATTTTGAGGAAAAGAACAAATCAAAAGCTAAACACAAGTGTCTTCATTTCAAAGTTCAAACAAACTTAATCAAATTTGGGAAAATGAACAAAATCTGCTTGATGTGCATGTAGGAGTTTTTTTTAATTCTTGCATAATCCTTGTTAGAGTAAGCAACGTGGAACATTTGAACTTGGACAAGTTCACTTGTTCTACTTTTAGCGAGGCCTGTCCAAGGAGAAGCGCTTCCTCCTCGGAGAACGACCTCAAACCGGTATCCCCCCCGGCCGGTATACAAATAAGTGAATACCAAAAGAATCACTTACATCTCCTAATCGCCGGGCGTTCGTGCCAAACACGTGTCTGGGGATGGTAAACATTCCTCTCTCCCAGCATAATTGGCAAGGCTCTTAAGTGAGTCACGGATGATCAACATAACCGGGTATGGAGACTCCACGGAATCATTAGCAACCTGATAAACTAGAGGCTACCCTATCTACATCCGAAAGTATCAAAATCCTTGTGCAAGGACCGATTCCAAGGGGTTTACCGGGTCGCCTCAAGATTACTCACCATTTGTATTCCCTTCTGGGGGATACCAAGCTGTGGGCAAGCAATTTTGATACTCACCTTCCTTAGGTAGATCTGTTTGAAGTGCTTGATAGTCAAAGACTCCGTGAAAACACTTGTTGAAACATACACTTTCAAAGCTTTGTCAGAGTCAGTTGCCTTTGTTTGTATCCCGCAGGGTTGCTTTGTCCCTTGCGGAGATTGCTTTGACTTTAAACCTTTTCCATTGGAAACCTTTGCCTCAAAATCAGAAACCTCTTTTCCAAGAGATGCCCAGCAAGAACAAACATCCTAAAGCAAAGTTGCCCAAATCCCAAGCCTATCAAGAGCGAAAAGTTATCAAGAAGAACACCAAGAGCTATCAAGCCATTATCCAAGCAAACCAAGCAGAAGAGAAGTCCCAAACCAGACTTGAGAACATTGCCCATAACGCCTGCATCAAACAGTTCGCCTTCCGTTTTCGAGTTAACCATCGTTTCATCAACCTTGAGCCAGAAAATTAGCCAATCCTTGTTCATGTCTTGTTCCATCTTCAGATCTTGAAATCTTGTCTCAAACAGCTTTGCATCTTGGTTTCATCCTAGTTTCATCCTTTGCATCAGCATCAAAACCTTAGTTGCATTTCAAAACATCATAAAGTTGCATTTGCATTCATCTTCCTACCAGCATTCTAGAATCAATCCTTATCATTTGCATTATCCCTTTAGATAAAGCATTGTCCCTTCACCCTTCAATACCTTTTCCACCAGCATCCACCCATCAGCTTTCCATATCTTTCCAGCAGATCCATCATCCTTTGTTCCAAATCCAGAGATCCACCAACACTTAGTGTTCTACCTTTTTGAGTTGTTCCTATCCCATATCCAAGATCAGAGACCATCATCTTCTTTTTTGGCACAACGTGTTGTCATAAAGAAATCAAACCTTGTCCTTGCATAGCCATCATCTCAAGCAAGAGATTGGAGTGCATTGATAAGAAACTTGTTGACCGAAGATCATCAATCTATCTTAGGTTGACCCCATCATATCTCTGATCCTCCATTTGGGAAAAATAGTAGCTCATTTGTTGACCACTCAGTAATCTTTCACCAGCTTTCCACCAACAACCTATCTTTCCTCCACCATCTTGATCCATATCAGTTCCATCCAGCTTCCATCATCGCCATCTTGATCCATCCTTGCATTGCATCCTAGAAAGTCATCATCTTTAGAAGTTCATCAACTTTGCATCCATCAACATCTTTTAGCCAAACATCTTGCATCCATTTAGCACTTGCATCTCCATGCCTGTTGAGACCAAATCTTGGAAAAGAAGAAGCATGAATCCTTATCCACCAACAACCTCATCCGATCCCAACCTTTTCACCAACGCCATGATGACCTACAATCCCCAGATCCAAGCCAGTAACCCATGTGAAGATCCAAACATCCCTTCATCCCTGTTGGCAATCCAAGCATTCGCAAATCCTCCAGAAAGCCCACCAGCAACCAATGCCCTTGTACCACAACATCAGCAAAGCATGTTTGCCCACTATCTACTAGAAAGTACCTCCATCCCACCATCTCTCTATCCACGCATCCCCATCAAAACAATCCAAGTTCCAGCACAAGCATATTCTCCATTTCCCGATCCTATCATGCAAACATCCCAAGAGCTTTCCACCATTTCCCTTTTCTTGCAAGGAAGCCTCCAGTCCCACAACACAAGCTGCAGCACCATCCGCTCCATCTCATACCCCTTTTGCTTCATCATCTACTATGGCTGCCCAAGCCCAAATCCAACACTTAACCCAAAGTCAGCTTCCACCTTTCACACAAGCTTTTACACCAAAAGCTTCGCCACCATCCGCAAGTCAAGCAATGCCTTTCACCATCAAAGGAGAACCATCACCCTTCACCCCCCAAGCACCTGTACCTTCTTCTTTGGGGTTAGTGCAATCGCTCCCCATTCCAACCTCATCTTTCTCTTGGGTGTTTCCTTCATTTTCCTCCTCACAAGCATCCGCTCAACCACAACCTCAACAAGCTCCTTTCTCTCAACCATCATTCGTGTCCCAAGCTCCCGTTGCTCCTACCATTCCATCATCCGCTGCAGTGCACCCTAACACAAGCTCTCAATGGGGCCTTACGCAAGAAGAAATGAAGGCATGGGGGATCCCATCTCAATCCCCTACATCTATGGTTGCAAGTCAACAAACCGCCTTCGCCCAAGCAGCACAGCAGCAACTACCCCAACCACCGCCAGCTTCAAGCTATTCGTCTCAAATCCCAAATACCTTCCAGCAAGTTACACCACCTCAACAGCCAACTTTCCCCAGCTATCTTACCCCATCACCCTTTGCTTCTAGCTTTCCCGCATCTGTTCCACCTCTAAGTAACGCAGGCATGCACCCAGCTTATATAAGCCACACCCAAAGCCAACCTCAGCAACTACCACCATCATACCCGCAAGCAGCATCGTTCCAACAGCCTCCCCCACAGCAACCACATGTCCCCTTTCAGCAAACACCCATCATTCCTCAACAACAGCAAGTCCCTTGCTATCAGCCTCAGCAACAAATCCCTATCATCCCCCAGCAACAACAAGTTCCCACCCATCAGTTACAACAGCAAGGTCCAAATGTCCAATATCAGCAAGCAGTCCCACAACAACCGCCAGTTCAACAACAGCAAGCAGCCCAACAACATCAAGAGGTTCCATATCATTTACCACAATATCCCCCTATGCCACACCAGCAATATCCCCAGCAACCATTGCCCCAAAATCAGTTCCAACCCATTTATCCACAGCAAACGCCATATCTAGTTCCACAGCTTCCATCACAAACAGAAGTTCCAGTTCCCTCGCCACTCAATGCTGAGTGGGAAGCAATGAAAAATGCTCTAAAAGAGCTACAAAGTGGAACAGAGAATAAAACATACAAGTTCAAAGAGGTGTGCTCATATCCCTTCGATCGGTCCATAGCAACTATCCCTTTCCCCAAGCATTTTGAGATGCCCAAGTTCGACAAGTATCGGGGGAAAGAAGATCCAGTAAACCATATCAAAGAGTTTTACATGGCGTGCTAAGAAGTGGCTTACAGTGATAACTATCTCCTGCGCCTGTTTCCCAAAAGCTTGGGAGGAACTGCTGTTGAGTGGTTTTACAAAATACCACATGGGACAATAAACACCTTTGCTGAACTCTCTGAGAAGTTCATTACACACTATGCCCATAATGTGGAGAATGAGTTGTCCTTGCTAGACCTATGCAACTCAAAGCAGAAAGACGGAGAAAGCCTTGCAGAATACTTGCAAAGATGGCAGAATCTTACAACCAGGTTATCATATCAGCCGCCAGAGAAGCATCTAACAAAGATCTTCATTGATAACCTACATCCAAAGCTATCCCATCACATGTGAATGAACTGTCTCCAGACATACCAAGACATCAAGAGCAAAGGCATAGGCATCGAGAAAGCTCTCCTAGACGAAGGCACTATTCGTCACTTCAAGGATGATTCCAAAAACAAACCCAACAATGATAAATCCCGTTACTGGAATCGTAACAAGAATGTTGTTACAGATGGAGCCACTGACACTAAGAATGTACAATTCGTTGTGGCTAGTCCTACACCAGCTCAAACATACCAACCGCCACAAGCACCCATCTATCAGCAACCACCAGCTCCCGCATATCAAGCACCTATTTATCAGCAGCCTCCTCAAGCTCATCAACCGCCTGTGCAACAGTATCAACATCAATACCAACAGCAACAGCCAGCACGTCAAGGCAATCCTATTAATGCAGTTAACGTTGCCCCAAGGCAGAACAAACCCAATAATCAGAACAATCCAAAGAGGACTTTCACACCTTTGGGTGAGCCTCTGGATCAGATCTTTTATCGGCTAGCCAAGGCAAATATGATCACATATTCGCCCATCCCACAGAAGGATGACAACGCACCAAAGTCTGATTGGTATAAAGAACATGAATACTGTGATTACCATCGTGTGAAGGGGCACACAACATTGAAGTGCATGCGGCTTAAGCACTACATCCAGGATCTCATCGATCGCAAGGAAATCCAGGTCGATGCACCAACTCAAGCTTCACCCAATGCCGGTTTGAAAATATATCAAAATGTGTTCCCTCAACACGATGCCGGGAAGAATCAAGCCAGCGCCAATCAGCCCCAAAATCATGGCAAAGGCAAGCAAGAAGATCACACAGCGGCCTACATCAACTATGACAAGTATGTCGGATGCATAACTCAAGTTGAACCCATCCAAGATGAGCCCACCATCAATACCATCCACGTCAGAGGGCCGGATCGACAATGTGCTGCAACTACCCGCAGTGGTAGGATAACTGTTGCCGGTGCTCCTCCGAGATCAGCTGCTCCTCCAAGGCCAACATCTACTGCATCCACAGCACAGTCTAACACCAGGCCAGCATCAAATGCATGTGCAACACAGCATAATGCACCAAGAGCACAATACAATATCATAGAGCATCTTGGGAACATGCCAGCCCAAATATCTATCTTGGATTTGCTCCGCACATCACCCATCCATCAGGAGATCCTAGACAAAGCTCTAAAAGAAGGTCATGTCCCCACGGACATTAACACAACTCAGTTTGAAACTCTTGTGGGACACCTATCTGCAGCCTTATCCTTCAAAGAATCTGATATACCAGATGTCGCTCCTGACCATACTCTCCCTCTCCGCATTGCTGTCATGGTCAGAGATTTCGCCATCAAACGAGTTCTAGTGGATAATGGCTCAGCCCTCAACTTGTGCACATTAAAATTCATCAAGAAGATCGGGTTCACGGAGGCCAACATACAATATGAGCAAATCACTATCAAAGCATATGATAACTTGGAGCGTACCTCCGAAGGTACTATAACTTTGCCTATCCAGCTATGCCCAGCAACGCAAGATACTCTCTGCCACGTTGTTGATCTTGACCTACCGTTCAATATCCTCCTTGGTCATCCATGGATCCATTCCATTAAGGCCGTACCATCTACTTACCATCAGTGCATCAAGTTTCCACATCAAGGCACTGAGGTTACCATCCACGCTAACCCTAACCCCTTCGCATACTGCCTTGCGATGGAAGCATCTTTCCCTCATTCTACTCATTGTCCTGGAACCGATATTGGTACTTCTATTGCTAGCTCATCCCGATCCCATCGCGATCCAGAGACCATCCTTTCTTCCACCTTATCATCCATCAAGATCAACAACCAGGGTTGTGGCGAATACAGCCTCAGTGATGCATTTGCTGTAGGAGCTCTTCCACGTGATCCACATACTCAAGGGTGCCCAAGTTGTCAAAACAAGCATGTTAAGGAACATCATAAGCTCAAGCAGATAGGAAATATGACTTTTGAGTCTCATGGTACCATCAACAGCAAAGAAATGGATCCAGATATTAACAAATGGTTATACAAAGATCCCCCATCACGTGACACACAACTTCTTGAGTACTTCAAAGAGAAATATCCAATCCCCTTCAAAAATGTCACAGAACACTATAACTATCAAGGTGGTGGTCTAGGACCACAAGAGGATGGAAATTTGTTTCCTATCATACCATCCCAGAACCCAGAACAACAAGGACTTGGCTTTAATACCCCTCGCCTGCTTGAACAAGAGCCCAATACCACAACTGTGGGCACTAACATGACCAACGTGAACTTTTCGAATAGCCAGGATGACCTCATGGAAATCGAAGACATCCCCGAAGAGAAAGACATCTGATCCTACGACGATATCTTTGCTGACGACACCCTCCTGGGGACTTCTGTTCTCCAACAACTCTCCATTAACCTCATAGATCTTCCCCTCACAAACCCTGACCTCATAGATTGGGACCAACCAAGCATCGAACACATCGACGAGTTCCAAAGCACACAAGCACTCCTAGAATTCATGGGGGCATCAGGTCCAGCAGTCAACCAGGATCCAACATCAACCTCTGTCTATCAGCTTCACCCAGAAGGATATTTTGGGGAAGAGGCAAGCTTTAGTCACAAAAATGAAATAGCAAGAGAACATCATGAGTCTTTATGTGAAAACCCCCTTGGGGCACATTCTGATTCTAAAATAGTAAAAATAAAGGGCGTATCTTCTAGTGAAAACCTGGCAATTCAGGCGCTAGAAGATGAAGCCTTGCCTCTTCCCCCTATCCAAGATTATAGACCAGAGCAGTCGCCGATCATCATAGAGGAAACCAAGCCAATCAACTTGGGAACAGAAGAATGTCCAAGGATCACCTACATTGTAGTCAACCTAATAGAAGGAGAAGAAATCACTCTCAGTGCCTTGCTCAAGGAATCCATTATCAACTTTGCATGGTCATACGCCCACATGCCTGGGCTTGATCCAAACCTTGTTGTTCATCACCTATCAGTAGATCCAAACGTCAAGCCAGTGAAGCAGAAGCTAAGGAAAATGCATCCAAAGGTAGCATTGCTCGTCAAAGTAGAGCTTGAGAAGCTCCTCCAAGCTAAGATCATCAGAGCAATAGATTATTCAGAGTGGATCTCTAACATGGTGCCAGTCACAAAGCCTTCTGGCGACATCAGAATCTGTACTGATTTCAGGGACTTGAACAAGGCATGTCCTAAGGATGACTTCCCATTGCCAAACATAGACATGCTTGTAGACCTCACAGTGGGTCATGAGATGTTATCATTAATGGATGGCTTTTCCAGCTACAACCAGATTCATATAGCGGAAGCAGATCAACATAAAACAGCATTCAAAACCCCATGGGGTACCTTCTGCTACAACATGATGCCATTTGGGCTAAAGAATGCAGGAGCAACATATCAGAGAGCAATGACAACGATCTTCCATGACATGATCCACAAGATTCTTGAAGACTATGTGGATGATATCCTTGCAAAATCCAAAACAAGAGATGAGCACCTCGACATCCTAGAGCATGTATTTGATCGTCTGAATCATTATGGCTTAAAGTTAAATCCTAAGAAATGTGTCTTCGGCGTAACATCTGGCAAGCTTCTAGGCTTCATCGTCTCTAGACGAGGCATAGAGATCGATCCTAAAAAGGTAAAAGCAATAACAGAGATGCCTCCACCAAGAAATCTCAAACAGCTCAGAAGCCTATAGGGCAAGCTTCAATCAGTTCGGCGATTCATCTCTCAGCTAGCAGATAAGTGTCAACCCTTCTCACATCTCTTATGCAAAGACACCAACTTCAAGTGGGATCCCATATGTCAAAGAAGCTTTGATAAGCTCAAGGAGTATCTAGCTAATGCTCCAATCCTAGTACCACTGGTTTCAGGATGCCCACTCATCCTTTACATCTCAACAACAGCTACAGCACTAGGGGCACTTCTAGCACAGCATGATGATGAAAATAGAGAACGAGCTATCTACTACATCAGTCGCACTCTTGTGGGCTATGAGCTTAACTATTCACCCATGGAGAAAGCATGCTTAGCAGTGGTCTTTGCCACTCAAAAACTTAGACATTACATGCTTAGCCACACAATCAAGCTCATATCAAAGGTGGACCCTCTTAAGTATCTGTTATCAAGGACAACTCTCACAGGCCATATGGCAAAATGGGTTATGTTACTCAGTGAATTTGATATTCAGTATGTAGATCGCAAAGCAATCAAAGGGCAAGTCATTGCCGATCAACTAGCAGAAGCACCACTGGTGGATGCCTATCCACTAATCATGGAATTCCCTGATGAACACTTATGCATGATTGAAGAGCAGCCCATGTGGAAACTATACTTTGATGGTTCCAACACATCCCATAGCTCTGGGGCAGGAATCCTATTCGTCACACCTCAAGGTGACTATATTCCAAAATCATTCAAGTTGGGATTCCCCTGTACCAACAACATTGCAGAATATGAGGCACTCATCTTAGGTCTCAAAACAGCTATCCAATGGAACATCACAGAACTACAAGTTTTTGGAGATTCACAGCTCATTATCAAGCAAGTCCTTGACGAGTATTAGACAAAGGACGACAAATTGCTACCCTACAAGCAACTGGTGGATAAACTGAAAGAGCATTTCCTACATCTACAATTCAATCAGATCCCAAGGCTTCAGAACAAAGCAGCAGATGCAATGGCAACCATCGGATCCTTATTGGAAATACCACGAGATGCATCACAGTATGAATTTCTAGTCGAGCAGCTACATTCACCAGCTTATGAGAACACCGATGCAAACATGGTGTGTGTCTTGGTTGGTCCCCAATCCCCATGGTACCACGAAATCCATGTATATCTAAAAAATGGTATCATATCTCCCCATCTCACCAATAACCAATGCCAAAACCTTATTCGCAGAGCTTCCCGCTACACTCTTGTAGCCAACACCCTATATCATCGTGGGTATCACAATGTCCTATCTAGATGTTTAGACTCAAACGAGGCCGTCCTGGCCTTACAAGAAGTTCACGCTGGAATTTGCGGTGCCCACACGAGTGGCATGGTTCTAGCAAAGCAGCTGCTTAGAGTTGGGTATTATTGGCCAACAATGGAACATGATGCATGTGAATTTGTCAAGAAATGTCTCCCATGTCAACAGCATGCCAATTTGATACATGCACCAGCACAGGATCTACAGCCTATTGCACCACCGTGGCCTTTTTCATGTTGGGGCCTCGACCTCATTGGCTTGATCACCCCCCTCTCTTCGGATGGACACAAGTATATCATAACAGCCACAGAGTATTTTACCAAATGGGTTGAAGCGATTCCGCTCACCCTTACTACTGGCATCCAAATATCCAAGTTCATCCTCTACCATATCATTTGCCGCTTCGGCATACCATCTACCATTTTCACAGACCATGGCACACCTTTTGAAAACCAGCATGTGGATGATCTATGTGCCAGACTCCACATCCATCACCGTTTCTCCAGTCCATATTTCCCTCAAGGAAATGGCCAAGCTGAGGCAACTAACAAAACTATCTTGAAAATCCTCAAGAAGGTTGTCAATGATTCTGGTCGTGACTGGCACCTCCAAATCAATCCTGCCCTTTGGGCCTACCGCACTTCTTATCGCACTCCCATAGGTACCACCCCATACTCTCTTGTATATGGTGCTGAAGCCGTTCTACCGATCAAGGTTGAGCTCCCATCCTTGTGCGTCTCCATGAAGAACTATACAACTGATGAAGACTATCGTGTGGCCCGGCTCACACAGCTAGATCTGCTAGATGAAAAGAGACAGCAAGCCTACGATCACCTGGTTGCATACCAGAATCGACTCAAAAGGAGTTATAACAAAAAGGTCCATCCTAGACAATTCCAAGTCGGTGACATGGTTCTTAAAGAAAATCAGAAGGTCCTAGCAAATAGAGAAAAGAAAGGCAAGTTTGAGCCTACTTGGTTGGGCCCCTATGTTGTCACCGCATCCTTTGGCTCCGGAGCCTATCAGCTATCAACACCAGAAGGCGAGCCCTTGAATGATCCTATTAACATCATCCATCTGAAGAGGTTCTATGCCTGAACCTGAACCAGCAACATCAGAAAATCCAAAAAACATTCAAAAAAGCAAAAAAGCAAAAAAAGCAAAAAAGCAAAAAAAGCAAAAAAGCAAAAAAAGCAAAAAAAGCAAAAAAGCAAAAAAGCAAAAAAGAAAAGAGAAAGAGAAAATAATCGTCCAACGGTGAAAACTTGGCAATTCAAGCGCCTTGGACAAGTATGTTGGTGAAAACCTGGCAAACAGGCGTGAACATAGTAAACTGAGCTATTTATCTATACAGTAGTCCTTTCAGTTACCGTCCTCCTCCTCCATCCATAACAGATCTCCCAGCAGTTCCATCTCCCCTATCTTCCATGCATTCAGCTCCCATCTTCCTCCAACCCATCTGCAATCCATATTTTGTTCCAAAGCTTTGTACCATATCTTGTACCATATCCTTTTTCCCTTTCCTGTACAGCGCATTCCTCTCTGTATTTATCCTTCTTGTCTCCGTCCTAGTGAGAGTCCCACTGAGTGTGATCTTCCTATCCCCAATCCTGAGCTTCTGTACATATCCCTTGTGCATATCGTTCCTCCTTGTTGTACATAACCTTCGTCCATCCTACAGCAGCATTTGATCAAATATCTTGTCCCATCCCCAGCCTCAGAAAATTTGTAGTCCCACTCGGGCCTTGTGCTTCAGCAACATCAATTGTCGACTTATCCTTGCTTATCCTGACTATTCCTTGAACTTCAGCTTTTGCCAGCGAACAACTACACTTATTCTCTCACCAACTCATGGGTCCTTGAGGATATATCGTTCCTCCTGTCTGACCTAATCTTCCATCCTGGTCCTTGAGGATATATCGTTCCTCCTGTCCGACCAATCTTCCCACCATCAATCAAACCTAATCTCTCTCCTTGGCAAAGGATGTCTTTTTGGAGTTATCATTTTGATCTTGGAATTTTGTCCTTTGGGTCTTGTTAATCTTTTTTGGCTTCTCATTATCCCACCAGGGTCACCACGATTCATTATATCACGGTGTGCTGCGTGTGCGGATAATCTGGGGCAAGGTCTTTTGATCTTTCGCTTCTGCCTGTGAGTCAGTTGTGTATTTGTGGTTCCTTCAGCATCGGTTCCACCATGTCGCCTCTGCGCTTCATGTGTGATGTTGGGGCAACCCTGTGTGTTTGTTTAGCGTCAGTCCTCATCAGTCCTCTGCAACACTAGTGACAAGGCCTCGTGATCCCAGTATCCTTGGCAGGTCTCTAGCATTGCTATATTAAATCTAGGCTGTGCATTCCCATTTGCACTTGGAGCTATCTGGTCCCTTGCATTTATCATATAGATTAATCTTTGCATACAGCTACATCTTGCATCTTGCATTTCCATCTCATCTTGCATATCATCCATATTTGTTCTTAGAAGTGAGGTTATTTATCTCCCCTTTCTTCCTAGGCCCTTCCTTTCTCGTCCTGCCGGGCACACTCTGTCCCAGGGCGTAATCCCTCTTTCTCCTTGTCTCACTGGGCGCATCTTCCATGATTTTGTCCCACCGGGGCATGTTCCTCTTTCTTCTAGTCCACCCAGGTGTCGTACCCTCTTCTTCTAATTCTAGCCTTGGGCATCTTATTTTCTTGTCTTTGAAGCCATGCCACTTGCGGCATCGCATCAAAGAGGGGCAAAATGTAGACACCTAAAAATCCTTTAGAAAATAAAGTATTTTTATTTTCTGAAAAATCTCTGATGACATCATCATTTATTAATTAATTATTTATTTAATTAATTTATTTATTTTTATGTTATTAAATCCCTTTTTCTTAATTAAAAATATTTAATTAAGAAATCCCTCCCAAAAATGTTTAAATCTTATTTAAACATTAATCCCCTATTTATTAATTATTTTAATTAATAAATTGACCAAAAATCCCCCAAAAAATAATTAATTTATTTTTTGACCAAAACTTGGCCAATTTCCTTAAGACCACTAACCTCTTCCAAAATCTTCTAATCCCTTCTTAATTTCGATTAAAAGGCTAATCCCACCTTTTCTAACCCTAATCTCAACTCAAAATATTTAATTAAGATTAAATATTTAATTTTCATATTTATTGAAAATATTTCAATAAATTTTCCCAAACTTAAGCTTTTGGAATGAATAAACTTTTATTCCATAAAACCTAGGAGAATTCTAGACTCTTCTAGAAACTTCTCAACCCAACCTCTTCACCCATCCTAATCCTAAAATCCCCTAATCCTAATCTTAATCCCCTTTCTAATCTTGTCACATTCCATTAGCAAAAGGTTTACCAAAACTTATGCTAACCTCCTCTTAGTCATCCTCCTTAGTCAACAAAGATGGCCACCTCTTGGCCACCTCTTGCAAATGCATTTAAGGATGTATTTAAGCCTTCCTTATCTTTCTTACATGCATTCATTATGCATTTAAGACCTTCTTATCCCTTCCTTGCCACCTCTTGGCCTTGGGCACATTTACCAAATTGTGCACATGCCCTCAAACTTTCAACTCAATCCTCCCTTGACACTTGTCAGGACACTTGTCCTTGACTCAACCCTAACCTTAGCCCTAACTCTGACTCATCCTTTTTAACCAAGCCCTTCCCTTTTCCTATAAATACCCTCACTTCCTAAGGCAAATCATCTCTCAACTCTCAAACTCAATAGCAAAGTTATAATGCCATTTTCATTTTAGCATAAGCATAAGCTCATCTTTTTTAGATCATTTTCAAGCTTAAATCACATCTAAATTAGCTTAAATGGATTAACATAGATTCATTTCTTGTTTTAATCTTAGTTCATTTATTTAGCTTTGCATATTTGTGTGTTCTTGAGGCCTTTGAGGCAAAATAGGTTCCTCATACCTATTTTGTGTCATTTTGGGTCTTCTTGATCCTCAAATCATCCTACTTTGCATGCTCCAAGTGCTTGAGTTTGCACACCCACATCCCTCTATATCTAAGCATATCAAACGGTGCATGGGCGCATCCGTTTTAAGCTTAAACTGAGGTGGCTTTGATTTTAATTTGTTAACCTTTGAATTTGATTTGATTATATGCTATGACATTTATTTGTCTTTGGCCTTCAAAACAGGTTTAGGTGCACTCTCAAATCCTAGTCTACAGTTTAATAATTATAAGAAACAGTCATAGAGGAACTAAGAGAGATGATGATAAATATACTTGTTCACCAACATGTAATGGAGTTAACATTGTATCTAAGATAAATCATAAGCTCAAAATGAACATGATAGGTATAGTAAAGCTCTCATAAAATGTACATACTAATGCACAAATGACCACAAACAAGGCCAACTAATGAAACTTGCATCAACATTGCATCAATCACATGGATATAGATAGTCCACTAATGAGTCATCTCACTGAAAGTAAATGGGTAGCAAATCCACAACCTCCATGAATCACGATCTAGGTAATGAAGTATGTAGAGCATTATCACATTAGTATAATTATCAAAGAAATGTAAGAGAGACAATGATAGAACATGTGCCTTAAGTATTAGTTCAATACAAGATTCTGATTTGTCAAGCATGATTATTGATGCAGATCAAGGAAAGGTTTATGAGGAGAAATAACATATTGCCTTCAACTAAGAAATTCATCATGGACCAAAAGGTATTTCAAGAGAAATATCTTTACCATGAGGAAAAATATCAATATGGGTCATATCAACTTTCATAAATATCAAATTTCATATGTGGAACCAAATGGAGGACAAAGCTCCATAAAATATCATAATTCATATGTATAACCAAATGGAGGGAAAAGCTCCATAAAATATCATCCTCTTGTGTGCTAGAAAGTAGTCACACTTCTGTGAATCATTACATTCAAGAACACTCAAGAATGAGGTCTCAAACAGCGATTCACAACTCTCTATTCGTGGAGTGCAGGGGTTTGTATATGAGGCCCTCAGATTGACCTAGTTATGCCCATGCAAGTACACCAAGAAATGAGAGATTCAAAGATGAATAGCAAGCATGCTAATCTCCATGATCATCAAGTTATTGCATGCAAATGAAACTAGTCTAGATGATAACAATGCAAGAAATAAACTATTCTATTGAAACGAATGCTTATACAATGTTTATCTATGAAAGGAAACATGAATTTAAACTATTATGTGAATGCAATATTAATCTAAACTATGGATTGTCATAAGGCATGAGAGAAGAAGACAAGAAGAAAGAAGTCTCAAATATCCAAGCTCCAAATGTGCTCAACAAGCTTCTTCCAAGATTGCTCTCCAAACCTGCAGTATAACAATAACATGAAAATTCTCAGATCTGAAATGAGAAGGAGAGGGCTCCTTATATAGAAAAATGTAGAGGAGAATGCATCCTCAAGAGCAATGTGGGATAAATCCAAAAAGAGGAAATAAAGCTCATTTTGTAGAAAGTGTGGAGAAAAAAGGAATTTTATTTATTTTTAATTATGTGTTTCCCTTTTTTCATCACAAAGAGCTTTAAGAGGATTTTTTATTTATTTAAAAGAATGATTCTCTATTAATTAAATAAGATAACATTATTTAATTAAAAGAGAGATATCATTCTAAATAAGATAAAATCATTTAATTAAAAAAGATTTTAATTAAATAAATTTATTTCATTTTAAAAGATATTTCTTTCAATTAAATAAAGTTATTTTATTTATTTAAGAGGGAATATTTCTTTTAATTAAATAAAATTTATTGAAAGAATCAGGAAAAGGATTTTTATTTTGTTTTTATTTGATTTATTTCCTTTTCCATCACAAATTTTGCTTTAAGTGGGGATTTTATTTATTTAAAAAAGGAATTATCTTTTAAATAAATAAGATAAGTTTATTTAATAAAAAGAAGAATATTTAATTAAATAAGATAAAATCATTCAATTAAAAGGGGTTTTAATTAAATAAGATTATTTTATTTAAGATATTTCTTTTAATTAAATAAGCCTATTTTATTTATTTAAAAGAGAATATTTCTTTTAATTAAATAAAATTATTGATGAAATGATCAAACCTTAGAAATATTTGAATTATTGATTTAATTGCGATTTGATCAAGGAATTGATTTGAAAATTGCAAAGCATTGATTCAGAAAATTGATATTTGACAAATTGAATAAATGGGGCCCAAAGTCTAGGCGACCATTTTAGGGCGCATACACCTCTCATTGAGGAACAAATTGGATCAAAATAGAACCAAATAAATACTTTAAAAGTGGAGAAAACGTAAGTGCACACCAATTAAAGGATGGTGGGATACTCCATGGGCTAGATAAGGAAACTATGAGTCAATTTAAAATTGTCGGGTCCACCATAGTTAACCTTGAAAATTTGCCTCTCGATGCAACTTAGACAAGATCAAATAAAATCCATATAAACCAATGGTATACAACCATAAACTTCTACCATGAGCATAAAGAGATTCTATAAAAGCATAAAAGTGTAACTATGTGTCGATAGATCAATAGAACATAGTAAAATTGAATCAAAACATTGAATAATGAAGGCAATAGTGTGAGATAGCTCATAAACCCAAATAATTTGAGATAAATAAGAAATATTTGTTAGAGAAATAAGCATAAATTATTTGATATCAGTTAAAATCTCCATGCAAGGTGAACACAAGTGTGAAAAATAAAAGGATGGGCCCATCAAGGAAATATTCGAAAGAATGAAATCAGGTATCCAGCAAAAAGATTGAAAAAAATGAAAAAAAAGGTTAGAGAGATTTGTTCAAGGCAAGGATCAAGAAATAAATTAGCAATAGTGAAGTCAGTTTAAAGTGCAAATCCATTTAAAGTGCATGACAGTTGAAAGTCCAAAATCAATTTAATGAGCAAGTCAGTTTAACAAAATGTTAAACAAGGAGTAAGCAAGAAGCTTATAAATAGGATTGATACAACATAGTACAAGGATACATATGACCTCAGGTAACACGGACCAACCTAATACAAATAATCACAACTCATAGCATCAACGTCACATAATATGTTTTACATATGCATGAAATTATATTGAGTTTTAAATCAATAAATACTAGTCATTTATAACTTATATAGGATTTTAACCACATTGAAATACACTCACCAAAGTATAAGACAAAGCTATGATCAAGCTATATTGAACTTATACCAAGGAGTCACCTAAAATTTTCATAATACTCATAAAGAGAATTTTGTTAGATAACTCACAATACTTGAACAATTATAATTTAGCAAAATAATAATGAATTTGTTTTCTTTGGATCAACCATTTTCCACTTACATTTTTGCTTCTTAAAATTAACAATGTGTTTCAAAAAACTTGAACAAGCTATCATTGACAAATGTAGCTAGAAAATATAAATTGCCCTCTTTGATATAAAAAATTCTATGATAATTGAAAATTTAAATGAAACAAAAAAAATATATATATATATATATATTGAAAAATATTAATAAAAAAACTTAAAACTTCAAAACTCCTTTTGAACTCTTTTTTAGTGTTTAACAAAAGAGATATAAATTTTAAATTTTTTTTTAAATTTTTATTTTAATTAAACAAACTTTAAAATGAAATACTTTAAGTAATTAAATTTTATCTTAAAAAGCTAAATAATGAAAAAAGAAACTTTCCTAAAAAAGAAATAAAATTTTTCTTGAAATTAGAATTAATTAAAAAAACTTAAAAATTTAAATTTTGAAAATTTAGAACTTTAAAAAAATTACCTTCATGAAAAATATAAATCCATGTGCCTTAAAGAGAGCTTAAGAAAAGCTTTTATAAAAATTATATTTAAAAATATATTTTTTATGATTGTTCTAAAATTTTAAATGAGAAAGATATGAACTTAAAAAGGGTTTTTAAGAAAAGAACTTTTATACTTTTAATATTTTATGATTTTATATGAGTTATGTATCTAATGAAGGTGCGAAAGAAACAAAGGTGAAATGAAATAAATTAAGCACTCATAAAATGATAATTAAGACATAGATATATAAGATAAGATTTTCTACAAAGACGTTACAAGAACCAATGTAAATAATGATTAAAGACATAAATGTTACTAACAAGATGCAAATAATAGTCAAAAGGTTAAATGGGAAGAGACGTAACAAAGAATATAGAACAAATATAACAGAGAATATAAAATATACAATAATATAAGAGATTATTCTTGCGATACAAGGATCCCTAGGTGCAAATAAAGATGAGAGAATATAATTAATTACGTGACACTTAAATTAGAAAAGAGGCATCCAAAGTTAAAACTCAAATCAGTCATACACAAGGAATACTATAGTGCAAGTAACAGAAGGAATACTCAGCTTAAGGGAGTGAGATAATTTATAATGATAATGGGAAAACATATACCAAACCCACATGTTCAAACTAGATAGAGGTGTTAAACATATGAAAAAATTACACTAGATTTTTTAAAAAGAAACTAAGATTTAGATTCCAAATGTAGAGATGTCAGAGATGTTATGCATGGAAGGAGCATCGACACTAGTGAATAGAAGAGCTGATGTCATGAGTATAGAGATGTTATTATCTGCAGAATGTTATTATATGAAAAAAAACTAAATTTACAACATGAAGCATAACAAGTGGAGGGAAACTCAACTTTCAAAATACACGTAGATGATTGTTAGTGTTCAAAGATGTAGTGATAAAAAATAGAATAAACTTATAATATTTTTGTTTACATTAGAGCAATGAAATGATAAAAGAGTAGATATCAAATGACAAAGGATAAAAGGTAAAGATCAAAGATAATGTTATAAATAAAAGATTTAACGTTCTCTAATATAAAATATTTAAATAGAAAGAAGTAACAGTTTAGAATACAAAATAGGAAGAGCTAAAAAAGGTGAAGGATATGTATCATCAGAAAATGGAAGCACTTCCATTTAGGACTAGTTTAACCCTCTAAGTAAGTGGTTTGGGGTCATGTCAAATGCCTTGAATGGGTCTTTGACTTGGATTTGGTTTTTTCCCTTGGCTTGCCCTATTTTCCACTTCTTTCCTACCTATTTCTCCTATCTCGCTATGAGAATTTGAGGTTCTTGACCTCAGGGTCAAGGTTGACCTTGACCCCAACCCAAGGTCTAAATTTCAAATTCTGAAGATTTCTGGATGTCGAGGTTTTGGAAAGATTTCTTTCCCACTTCCAAGTTGGTTGCTTTGGTCTTCAAAATGGTGACTCTTAAAAGACATTTAATTTAGGTCCACTCCAAGGGGTATGAGCCTAATGGGAATTTATTTCTCATATGTCAGCCTCTCTAGAAGGTGGTGCCCTAGACTAGTATATAAGGAAGACTTCTCCTCTCATTTTAGGGGCAAGCAAGAAAGCAGAAAAAAAGAAAGAAAAAAGGGAGGATCATCTATGCATAAGTTATCAAAGTAAGCATTCAAGAATTCAATCATTCAAGCATTCAAGCAGTCAAGCATTCAAGTTTCAATTCATCAAGGAGATCTATTGGTATCCATTGAAGGGTTCAAGCTCTATGGAGCCCTCTTGTTGAACATTTCTCAATCCATATCTATTCAAGCTTCTTCCTATTCCAAGATCCATTCAAGATTGGTGTTGAAGATCTAAATTCAATTAATTTGAGACATCCTATATCCTACATCCTGAAATTCTATATTCATTTGGAGCATCCATACTTGTGGATTCAAGGATTCAAATCCTCCACAAGGGTTTCAACATAAGCATGGTGAATTGTTCTATTTACTTTGTTTATTACTGCAATTTCAATTATATTTGAAGGTTAATTCCAAAACTAGGTTTTGACCAAGGAAAACCCCTCATCGAAACAACAAAACCATTTTTCTTGGAGGTGCAGGTATGGAACAAAAAATTACAGAGAAAATTCATATACCTTTTTGGAAACTTTCGAGATCCGTGAATAGAATTTCAGTCAGAGTAGTGCAGGTCAAGGTTGACATAAAGAGGCATGATTGCACCCCTTTATTTGGGTCAAGGTTGACCTCTCTTAGAAAAGAAAAATATTTATGGGTTTTCTCTGTCTCTATGTTTCTATTCTGGATCCTATTGTAGAATTTGTAGAAACCCAATACAAACACTAGAAAACAACAATTTCCAAATCTTCTACATTTCAAGATAAGTATTTCATTTTATCTTTTTGATTTATTGTTTTACTTTATAATTAAGAAATTAGACCCCCTTTCCCTCTTTATCCATAACCAGTTGATTCCTTTTTGTGTTGATTGTCTCCTTTCGGTTAATCAATTGGGATATCCTTGTCTTGGATTAGGAGGTAATATATATGTCTACAACATTTTCAACACACACACACATAGATATAAAAATATATATACACCATATATATATATATATATATGTTTTTATATCTTACAGTATATAATGATAAAAAGGTTTAATTGGAGCAATATTAATCATGCAAGTACCTATGACAAGTAGAGAAATAAATAGAACAAAATGATGAAAGGAAGTGGTAGATGTTTATGGGTATCAAAATATATCATGTGAGGTAATGAGTAATGGGCACATAGCTACTATAACTCTATTTCAATCATGATAAATTTAAGGTGTGTTCCAACATATCTTCTTTGTGTTACTTGCTAAGTGATTGATGGACACAGGATTTTTGTTTAGATAATCTATCATCTTGATTCTTGAATTCTGTTGATTTGGTGAACATGGTTCAGTATCGATACCTCTTGATAGTGTATCTAATGCTATTGATATTGTAGATAAAGTGAAAGATTAAGAATATGACTGAAATTTGTTTATGTGTAATGCTATGTACAAGGTGTTGTATGGATATAATTTATGTAGAGCTACTAATCTTTGATGTAATACTACTATGTCATATTATACTAGCTGAGATGGATACATTGTTAGTATGGGGTATGTCAAGCTCCCTACTTGCTAAATTCAACTCATTCTATTTCATAATAAAGAGGTAGTTGTGTAGCATGCTTATGCACTATATATATTCAAGGATTTTAAAGTGGCATGTATAAGATTATGACAAATCTTTACGCTCTAGGCATTTGGAATTTCTTGCTTCAAATGAAGAAAAACAACACCCAATTTATTTGGCCATTCCTCTAGTTTTGTGAACAACTGAAAGATGGATGTGTTAGGAATAATAGTCCACCAATATAGCTGAGAAGGGGGGTGAATCAATTATATGGCATAATATTAAACTTTAAAATTTTAAGAGCAATAATTCCAAATCAAATGAACCCAATGAATGCCAACACAATAACATAATATTTTGGTGTTGGGGAAACCCTGTTAAAGGTAAAAACCTTGGTGGGAATTAGCACCCACTAAATGTTGTACTAAGAGTATAGTATCCTAATTAGAAGATCTAGCCCTGTTAGGAGCTTATTGAAGCATTATAATACATAGTCCTTGCTAGAGGACAAACTCTTTTAGGAGTCAAGAATTAAGGTAGGATCACTACCTAGGCACACTACCCAAAGAAGGTTAAGTCCACCTTCAGAACAAATTGTTCACAATACAAGTGTATATGAGGAAATACACAATCCTTGTGAACTATCTACTAGCAACTATCTTTTCTTGATCAGTTCCAATGAAGTAAATATAATTCTCTTCTCTACATCTAGTAGACACAAGCTCACCGCTTCTAAAATCCTCTTTCACATTACATTCATCTCACATATTTCTTTTCCAAAGAAAAGACCTTACATATATACCCTATTACATTTTTCATGATCAGGTCAGGCAATTAGTCTTTCCTAATTTACAAATAATTACATAACCCATTTCTAAGATACACATGACATCTATAACAAGTCTACAACAATAAAATTACATAAAATAAGGACCGACATCTGTAATCCATGTTTGCCATCCAAAACACATGCTACTGTTAGGAATGGGAACACTAAGAGGGGGGGGGGGGGGGGGGGGGGGTTGAATCAGTGTTCACTATATTTTAAATTTTCACTTTAATCTTTATACTAAACTTAAATGCTTAAATACTAAATTAAACATTCACATAAACATGACACCAATATGGTTACAGGGAAACCCAAATAGGTAAAAACCCTGGTGGGAATTGATACCCACTAATATTCTGCACTAGTGTTTTGTGATCCTTGTTAGAAGATCCTTAACTCTGTTAGGAGTTTCTTTACAATTCTTTAAGTATAGTAGACCTTGTTAAGGGTCAAACCCTATTAGGAGTCTTTTGCAATTGTCCTTGTTAGGGAAGAGGATGCACTGTCCTAGATCTCACTACTCAAGTGATGAAGGATACAACCTTCTGATATCAGATACACACTATATCTATTTGAAGAACTGTCACTATGACACTACTTGTCAAATTAGTTCCTTTAATGCACTGATGCTTTAACCTCTTGGAAAGCTCTAATACATCCTCTTAACTCTTTAAATGCCTATGTTTTTCTTATCACAATTCTCTATCAACTTCCATGCTGAATACAATGGGCACATCTTATATTTATACGCTCATACAAAATAAACAACTAGGTTAGCCTTATAACTTATTACAAACAACACTTCCAAATGAATTAGCTTAAGCATGCTTACAAACAAACAAGTATACATTTTGGAAACCTAAATACAATAGATGCATAGCCTTTACAGCATTACATTATAACCACAAACCAAAATACTGACTGTCGACTCCATGCTCTGTTCTTCACTGGCACACACTCATTGTGTAACTTCGACTAATTGTATCTTTCTCATCATTTCACATCTTATTATGTTCTCATAGAATAAGAATGAGTATATTCTAACTAACTTAACTTCTAGGGAACATACCATAATTCTTCTATACACACGTGTGCTTATTCTCTGAGCTACAAGAACTCTATACACTATCCAGTCTTCAACACTTAACCAATTTTTTATCTTCACATCAAGTGCACTGACTTAAAACTTTTGTATGACTTTGTTGCCATAATGAAAACACTATATCAAATCATGTACATTAGTATAGAAAACTTTCCAATAATCTCCCCCTTTGTCATTAATGGCAACAAAGGAATATGGCCAAGTTGCTAATTGTCCCTTAACACAAAAAACTTTTTGTCTACTATACATGTCTTATACATAATCTTATATCTCCCTATAAATATTATAATCCATATTCTATACACAACTCCCCCTTTGAAATTAATGACAAAGGTGTTTCAAAAACTATATCTACATATACTCACTGAGGGAAAACATCCGGATATGTTGTCTTTAGGTTCTGGATCTCCTTCTTCCAAAAAGTGATCAATGAATTTACTATCTAGAGATGGACGTATAAGACATACTGTAGCTTCTCCATCTTCCCCAAGTCACTACTAGGACCATGATCATAAGTTACCATTGTGGCATCTATGTCCTTGATGTTATGAATTAGTATGCCTAGTGAAGGTGCAAGAGCATTCCTTAGTTGTGTTTTCCTTGCCTTGATCTTTGACATCTCTTTTTCCACCCTCTCAATTTTATCAATCTATTCTTGGTAATCATTATTGCACTTGTTCACATCTATAGATTATGCCTCTTTTAATTTTAAATGTGCATTAGTAAGCTTATCTTGGCTCATGCATTTTGCAATGATTCTTCTTCCCCCATCTGCAAATTCTTTTAGGGATGCTTGAACAGACTTGAGTGAGCTTAGGTCAAGTGTAAAGTTTCTAATCAACTCATTCAATCTCTTCTTTAGATACTTTTATTCTGTAGCTACGGATGCAAATTCTTCAAGGCTAGAGAAATTTCTTTTAAATTAATAAATTATTGTACTTACATCATCAACAAAGTGTACCTTGGATAGTTTCTTTTCTGCAGGAAATAAAAGATTTAAAATGTTCACCGATTCCATAAGGAGAGGATTTCCCATTACTTGTTTCTCCTTTTCCTTATCCATAGCTAAGATGGTGAACTTAATCAGATCTTCTTCTCTCCATGAGTCCAAACTAGATGTTTCAGGTGTCAAACTTGACAACAATGCTGAGGAGCGAGCGATGGGAGTGCTATCCATCACTTCTTATTTTACCTTGACTAGTTCAACTAACGTTTCATCCTTTTGTTCACTCCCTTTTTCCTCTTCTTCTTCTTTCTTTTCTTCCTCTTCTTCTTGTTTCTTTTCTTCTTCTTTCTCATCAGATATATCTTCAATAAGCACTTCTTCTTGATGAGTGGGAGGTGTGTTGCTGCATAAGATTTTAGCATCTTATGTACTTACAAAAGCTTCCTCAAACTTGTCCAATTATGTGTTAGTGGCCTCCATGGCTATCTCAACATTATCAATGATAATGGTGCTATCCTTGAGTGATTCTGACATGGGTGGAGACTTATCTAACTCTTCTTGTACTTTCACTATAGGCGTTGAATCCTTAGGACCTGTTATTGGTATATTGGTGGTCTCTACTACTTTATCTTGTTCACTAGGTGCTTGAGTGATGGGTGCAAGAGAAGGTTTCATGTGCTCTTCTAAGAATACTTTCTCAAGGGCCTTTTCTATCTCCTTTTTTATCAACTCATAGTCTTTGTTCATAATGTGTAGGGTTCTCATCTTTGTCCTTAAATGTGGCTTCACCAAATTTAATATCAGTGTCTTTTCCTTAAAAGAACATACTGGAAGATTGTAATCCAATGTTCATTCTTTGATTCTAAAGTCTTCTTCAGTGGCTTGTCTCTTCAAGGTATCCAAAATCTCTCATACCTTATCTAGGATAGATGTCTTCAATTCAAGAACTGTCATATTGAATTTTAGCATGTGTTTGATCAGCATCTCATGAATTTATGACATCAATTTCATGATATTTGTCATAGAACTTAGCTACCTAATCTAGCCTTCCTTCTTCTACTACTCTAGTCCTTAATACTTCTAGGCTTGGTCTAAATCCTACCTCAGGAGGTGCTTGAGTGTTTTTCCTATGCCTTGTTGCTCACGAGGATAGATGACTAGTGCTAGCCTATTTCTTCCTCTTGAGTATTGGCTTATACTCTGAAGGAGTGGTAAGGTCAATAGTTCCTTTGGGTATAGAAGGAGCATCATCTTCTTTATCCTTCTGACTATCATCTTTTTCAATTTTCACCTTCTTCATCTTGGGATCATCAGTCTTAGCTTCCACTATGGATGCACTCTTAATTTCCAAAGCAATGTTTTCATCCCTTTCTTTATCAAGGTCTTCTTGTGTTACTCCATGAATTCTAAGTATCTTAGATGTAATCTTAGAGGCTTTCCTCTTAGTTGTTGCACTATTGAGTTTTGCATCTACTTATCTAGTTTTCTCCTCATATGTTCCCCACCTAAGTTCATTAGGATCTTTTGGGGCTGATAGTAGTACCAGCGCATATGCTTCAAGGACCTATTCCTCTACCTCATAACCAAGTGGATGAATCCACTTAGTTCTTGGTTCAATAGCTTCCATACAAGTTGTGTCTATCTCTACCATAAATCAAATTGTATGCTTGTACTTTTTCACAATGCTCTCTAGATTCCTATACCTCATTTGCATCTTAGCCCTAAAGGTCTTTAATTCTAATGTGATGTAATCTCTTAATGTGATTTTAGTGGATTCCTTGTTAGATATCTATGGAATGGTTGGAATGGACTTGTCCAAGTACATATCTAATACTCTCCCAACTATGTGAAGGTACATGTAGATGATTAAAGACCCAAACCTAAATATTTTGGTCTTATCATGCTTGATGGCCTTGATGTTATCAATCAACTATGTGTGCAAGAACTCATAGAGATTGAACTCCCCATCTTCCTTTACAAGTCTAATGGCAGCTAGAATTGTGCTTGTAGACACACTATTCACCCTGCTAGTGTGATGAAACCTATATCCAAGTATCATAGACATCAATTTGATGTCTTCTTTCTCAATAGGCTTAATCGTCATCCCACACCTATCACTCCTTAACTTACATGTTTCATCAACCATTTTTCTAACATCCTTGCCCACAGGAAGTATGATGCCTATTCTAGAAAGGCCTATCATCTCATGAATTAGGTCACTGGTGATTCTTACTAGAACATCACCTATCCATAATAAATCATCATGAATTCTTCTCAATAATATTTTAATCCATTTAGTCTCATAAAATTTATATGTCATAGCATACTCAACTATAGGGTGATCATTCCATTTAACATATTCATCCTGAATGTTTTATCTAGTTTTAACATGGTATCCATGTGCACCCTTAGCCTATCTAATCCTACTATTTCTTTCTTGTATTAGATGTATGCCCTAATGTCCTTGATGTGCATGATGCCCATAGGCGTGTAGGAGAAAGCTCCCTCTAAATCATCTAGGGTTGACTTAAATGGATGTCTTTTAAATACATATCTCTTCTTCTCAACAACATCATAAACTATGGAAGTGGCCATGACTTACTTGTTTAATTACTTTCCAACTGATCTCCTAGATAATCTGAAGGCTTCTTGATCAGCGTGATGAACTAGAGTTTCTGCAATTGGCCAAATGCATTGCTAGTCACTGATAGATCAATCTCCAAGTCTTCTCAGTCACTTCTAAGGCTCTTTCTTCTTTTTAGTCCCTCTAAATTTGAATGCAATGAGTAATTGAACAACTTTCTACGTACTTAAAGTGAAAATTCTACCATTAATGCTTGTCATGTAAATTAGGCTATCACTTCAAAATTTCCAACTTGAGTTTTGTTCACAATCAGCATGTGCACTCTTGCAAAAAGGTATCTTTTTACTCCAAAAGCTTAAGTCTAAAGGCACATACTCTAAGAATGAGTATACTAGCTATGCAGGGGTCTAGAGCTGAATTATCTCCCCCTATGACCCTAAGGGTCATTCATCTAGATGTAGAGGAGGTGTCAACTATGGATGCATCTAATAAATTCTCATCAAATTTTTCCTTCTTTCCTTCTAACCAAATCAAGCTTGCATCCTCTGAGGCTTTCAGAAACTTAACTTCTCCTTTAGGATCCAATACTGGTTCTTCGGCCTTTTTAAGGATTTCCTAGCCTTGCATCCTTGATCTACAGAACTTTGAGATATATCTAGCCTTATTACAAGGGTGACAAATGATTGGAGGTCTTATATTCCTTAGCGCATTGACATGAGTCACCATTTTACAATGTCTTGCTGAGTGACCATTATAATTACATATCTGACATGCAACTTTATGAGTGCTTATTATATTTGTTTGATTCTAATTTCTTTGATTATACTGAATCTTGTTCTTCTTACTAGTCTTGCAATTCATAGCTCTATGACAAAATTTATTGCATGAATAACAGTAACCATTAAAAGGTCTTACCTCTGTATAGTTCCTTCCAATGTGTCCATGCTTGTTACATGTAAAACAAGTGTGTTCTACCTACTTCCGTTATTTCTTAGGTGGTTTACCATTATCATTGGTTTGATCTTCAGTCTTCTTAGTATCAGTAGAGTCCTTTTCTGTATCATTTCTTCCTTGCATGTTGTCAATCTGATTTTGTGCTTCATTGTATCCAATGCAACTAGTATCTCCTTTGGCTCTCCTTACATACAATTGCGATTCTATAAAATTAGAACTGGTGTGTAATTTGTCAACATGGTTCATTGCTTCTTTCAATTTTGTTTCCAAGATTTCTTTGGTGTTTCTTAGTTCCAAGATATCCATGTTTTCTAGCCTTAATTCTTCATTGAGTTGAATATTCTCTTTGACTTGTTCATTGTATGCTTCTTGATTATTAATTAGTTTTTCATCAAATTCTTCAAGTTGTTCTTTTAAGGATGCATTTTCTTCATTCATCTTTTTAACCATTATCCCCAAATCACTGGTGGAACATTCTTTCAGATCCCTTCTTAGCCTTTTGATAACTAATTGTGCATCAGTAACTTTTTCATTTAGTTCTTCAATTTCTCTTTCTGATTTGTCTAGGTCTTCAATAGTGGCTTCAAGATTTATTTTCAGATGTTTCATTTTTGCTTTGTCCATGATCTCCTCAAGTGGTTAAACTTTTTTTCTGAGTACCAAAACTTTGATACCAATTTTTAGGAATGGGAACACTGAGAGGGCATGGGGTGAATCAATGTTCACTGTATTTTAACTTTTTACTTTAATCTTTATACTAAACTTAAATGTTTAAGTACTAAATTAAACATTCACATAAAGATGAAACATGAAATCAACACATGACACCAATATGGTTACGCGAAACCCAAATAGGTAAAAACACAGGTGGGAATTGACACCCACTAATATTCTACACTAGTGTTTTGTGATCCTTGTTAGAAGATCCTTAACTCTATTAGGAGTTTCTTTACAATTCTTTAAGTATAGTAGACCTTGTTAAGGGTCAAACCCTGTTATGATTCTTTTAGAATTGTCCCTATTAGAGGAGAGGATGCACTGTCCTAGAGCTCACTACTCAAGTGATGAAGTCTACAACCTTCTAATATCAGATACACACTATATATGTTGGAAGAACTGTCATTGTGACACTTCTTGTTAGATCAGTTCCTTTGATGTCTTAATGCTTTGACCTCTTGCAGATCTGTAATACATATTCTTGACTCTTCACATGCCTCTATTTTTCTTATCATAACTCTCTATCAACTTCCATGCTGAATACAATGGGCACATCTTATATTTATATGCTCATACAAAATAAACAACTAGGTTGGCCTTATAACTTATTACAAAAAACACTTCCAAATGAATTGGCTTAAGCGTGCTTACAAAAAAAAAAGTATACATGTTGGCAACCTAAATAAAATAGGCACATAGCCTTTACAACATTACATTATAACCACAAATGAAAATACTGACTGTCGGGTCCATGCTCAATTCTACACTGGCACACGTTGGCTGTGTAACTTCAACTGACTATATCTTTCTCATCCTTTCACATCTAATTATGTGCTCATAGACTAAGCATGAGTATAGTCTAACTAACTTAACTTCTAGGGCACATACCATAACTCTTCTGTACACACGTGCACTGATGCTCTGAGCTGGAGGAACTTTGTACACTGTCCAGTCTTCAACACTTAACTAATTTCTAATCTTCACATCAAGTGCATTGACTTCAAGCTTCTATATGAATTTTTTTCCATAATGAAAACACTATATCAAGTCATATACATCAGTATATCCAACTTGCCAATCGCTACATATCCCAAGTCGGCTTCCAAATAGATAACCTCAAGAACACATGACACAACTGACATCATTCTACTATTTGTACCTCACACTAACCAACAAACATTATTCAATGCACTATCTTCCATTCCTCAAGCTTGCATGCACTGAATCCATACCTTCTATAATATATACCCAAAACATAAAGACTATCTCTGTCACCTTTCACTATCATAGTCTAGTAACCAATCTTTACCAAAACATCTATAACTCACCCAATACACAACATAACATCATGTGATCTTAAAAATAAGATCACAACACCTTCTTGTACTCTCATCTGACTTCATAGCTTCTAAAACATCCATACAATGTCCATACATTGTAATAACTAGACTATTTTCCTTCTACAGACATATGTTGACACCAGTGAAAAAAAGAAAATGACAACAATATGAATACCCCTTCAATAACGTAGTGATTAAACATATTAAATCTCCTCAATACATTAGCAATATCCAACAATCTCCCGCTTTGGCATTGATGTCAACATATGGGAAAATCAATCATGCCAAAGTCATATCAACTCGAACTTCTCAACAACTCCTCATAGAATCTCTTCACACAATCTCCCCATACAGTAGGGATTTTCTCTTAGAATCTCTCCCCCTTTGAAAAAAATAGAAAAGGGTGCCACAAATCATCAATAGTCTTCAACAACTGCCTTCAGCAATCACTCCCCTTGAGGAGTAGATCCATACATCAAATCTAGAAAATGATAAGGCTCTAAAAACCTCTAGGCTGATGCATCCCTATATCATTTAGTTTTCACAAGGAGGGGCCTACACACCAAACATACCTCTGAGGTATCCAAAGAAATCTTTTGGTAAGAACTTTGTAAAGATGTTTGCAATCTATTCCTTTGTGGTAATGTACTCCATCCTTATCTCTTTCTCTGCCACCTAGTCTCTCAAAAAGTGATACTTGATAGAAATATGTTTAGTTTTAGAATGCATCACCAAATTATTTGACATATTCACTATACTAGTGTTTTCATAGTGTATAACCATAGGCTCAACAAAATTTATCCCATTTTCCTTCAAAAAAATTATCATCCAAACTATTTGAGTACAGTTATAGCAATGACAACATACTCTAATTCAACATTAGATTGAGCTATACAATCTTGGTTTTTACTTAACTAAGAAACTAACCTTTTCCCAAGAAAAAATGCACCTTCACTAGCACTCTTCCTATCATCAATTTTTCCTTCCCAATCCACATCAATATAAGAATGAAGTTCAAAATTATCATTCTTACCATACCATAATCCATAGTCAATTGTTCCTTTCATGTATTTGAATATCCTCTTCACAACAACCATATGTGTCTCTTTAGGATCTACCTAATACCTAACCACAATTCTAACACTATTAGCAATATTCAACCTAGAATGAGTCAGATATTGTAATCCTCAAATCATTGATCTTTACTTTGTCTAAAAAACACTCTTAGTCTCATAAACATTAGATATTTTATTACCAGTCACCATAGGTGTACCCACAAGTTTACAATCTTCCATTCCAAACTTCTTCAACATTTCCTTAAGATACTTAGTTTGAGAAATAAAAATGCCATTCTTGCTCTGATTAATTTGCAGTCCTAGAAAGAATTTCATTTCACCTATCATGGACATCTCAAATTCATTCTCCATCTCTTTAGAATAATTCTTACACATGTCATCATTACCTCTTGAATAATAATATCATCAAAAAATACTTATATTATCAAAACTCCATCTTCACTAGTTCTCAAATATAAATTACTCTCAATATTACCTTTTCTAAAACCAAGGCGAATTAAGTACTTATCCAACCTTTAATACCAAGCCCTTGGAGCATGCTTTAGTCCATATAGTTCCTTCTTCAACTTGCATACCATGTCTCCATCTTTGAATAGAGGAAATCCATCTGGTTTCTCTATGTATACTTCTTCTTCAAGATCTCCATTCAAAAATGCAAATTTCACATCCATTTGATATACCTTGAAGTCTTTGTGTGCAACATAAGCCAAGAATAGTCTCATAACCTCTATTATAGCAATAGGAGAAAATGTTTCTTCAAAATCTATGCCTTCTTGTTGTGAATAGCCTTAACATACAAATCTATCCTTGTTCCTTACAATAATTCCTTCCTCATTCATTTTGTTTCTGAAAACCCACTTAGTTCCAATCACATTTTTGTCTTTAGGTCTAGGAACCAATTCCCAAGTTTTATTCTTCTTTATCTATTTTGATTCTTCTTGCATGGCTCTTATCCAAGATTCATCTCTAAAATCTTCATTAGTAGTCTTCGGTTCAACTTGAGAAATCAAAAAAATTTCTTCTCTTTCCTTTGATCTAGTCATTACACCTTTACTTGTATTACCAATAATTTTATTTTCAGGATGGTCTTTCTTTACATACCTTGGAAACTTAGGAATCTCAGTAACCTCAATTTGTGTCATCATCACAAATCTCATTTTCACATTCATCTTCAACCTATTCTTCTTCTTCTAGAACAATAGCCTCACTGATCTCTGTATTCTGAACACAATCATACATTCTCTCTTGTATCTAAAACTTCTCATCTATCCTCACATTGCTACTTTCAATCATCTTTCTCAATCTCAGATTAAAACATTTATAAGCCTTTCTTTTAGTAGAATAACCAAGAAAGATTCCTTCATTACTTCTAGCATCAAAATTCCCTATTTCATCATCTCTCTTGATATAGCATTTACTACCAAATGTTCTAAAATATTTCACAGTAGGAGTATGATCTAACCATAGTTCATAAGGAGTCTTACTTGTACCTTCTCTGATTTGAATTCTATTCAAGATGTATACTGTTGTCCCAACAACTTCTCTGCAATGAACATGTGATGTATTTCCTTCAATCAACATTGTCCTTGTAGCATCAAGTATTGTTCTAGTCCTTCGCTTTGCTATCCCATTTTTATATGGAGTTCTAGGAGTAGATGTTTTCCTTTGAATTACATGCTCTTTTCAATATGAATTGAATTGATCTGAAGTAAACTCTCCATGTGTTTTTTAACTTCAACATTTTATCTTTAAACCTGATTCATTCTCTACTTTTGCTTTGAATATTTTGAATTTTTCAAATGCTTCTAATTTTTCTTTCAAATAAGTAACCCACATCATTCTAGAATGTCATCACCAAAAAGTATGAAACACCTTTCAACATAGTATGATCTTGTACTTGTAGGTCCACATAGGTCTGTATGTACTAGATCCAACTTCCCATTTGTTGTATAAGATTTACTGTTATAACTGCATCTTGTCTACTTTTCCATAAGACATTCTCTACACATAGTATTAGATGGTTTCAAAATTTTTGGTAGATCTCTTACTACATTAGTCACACTTGCCTTCACAATGTTATCAAAATTTACATGAAATAACCTTCTATTCCATAACCAACTATCATCTACCTTTGCAAAAAAACAAGAGGCTCCATATGTATTTAATTCAAATACATTACCTCTAGATTTAGTACAGGTTGCAATCAGCTTTCCTGCTTTACTTTTGATAAAACACTTGTTGGTGCCCAAAAATGAAGGATTATATTTCCTATGGACTTTCCAATCCAATGTTGGGAAATCCACTTGTTTTTGCCAATGAACAAGTTCAACCACAATAGGGGTTTGAACTTCTGCAATTCTGGCTCTGTAGGACCAAGGCTGGTGGGCCTATACCTTAACCAAATCTATTGTTTCAAAGGCTTTTGTTAGTAGATAACTAAATATTAAACTTTTAGATTCTCTCAAAGTGTTAAATAAGCTTGAGAGGAATCAAATTGTGAGTAACACAATTATTGAATGTTGTTTAAATGCTATAATAGAAATGCTTTTGAAAGAATGTGTTAAAATAATGTATTATTTGGTTTGAAATAAATATTGATGACTACTTTTTGCTTGTAATATTTTTGAACAGAGACTTCAAATTAAGGATGATAGATCAATGCCTTTCTTCTATTGGACAATAGAGACAGTTCCTTTTTAATCCTATGTACAACTAAGTGAGAAAGAGAACACCACCTAAATGCTCCTATTAACTACTCCTCTTTAATGTCTTTGATTATTTTACTATGCTACAATCAGTCTTATTCAGCTTAACCCAAGCTTAATGAGCCCAATAAGATAGAATTAATAGAGCCTAATAATTATAATTATCAAATTGAAAAATAATGGAAATAATTTTCAAACATAAATTTTTAAAGCAACTTTATCTTTTGGAGATAAAATTACAAAGGACTGGTCAATTAGGAACGATCAAATTCATAACTCCAAATTAGACAAAATGACTAATTTATATTATTGCTCCATAAATTCTTATGTACAATAGATCACTTGCAGAAAGTGCAGTAGAAAATAATAATTTTTTAACATTATTGATGATTCTTCTATATCTTTACATTTTACACCACATACATATGTGGATGAATGGTTTTCACACCCCTTTAGGGTGAAGAGACACCACCCTATGCTAAAATTGAAAAACTTCTTTTGAAACAACTAATCAAAACATTAACTAATAACTACCTATCTTTCAAATTTGGACTTGGTAGAAAACCCAAAACACCTTGTGAAAAGCTAATATGTTTACTAGAGATAGGAAATTTGATTTCCCAAATTGGGTCATTTTTAGATTTTTAAAATTCAACCATCTTCAGCCTTTGTCAACATCATATTTCGAGCAGGTCAAAATTCCAACATTTTCTGAAGGCTTTGATTAGTTAGTTCTATTTATTTGTGTCATAAGTCTTCCTTCCTTTGATTTTTTTAGTATGGATAAAATTACTTCTTGATAATGGATTGGGCCTCCTAGATTCTCAAAATTTAGGGTACCACTAGTGGCTCTTTCTGGGGACGTATTCTCCCTGTGGGCATAGCGAGAATCCAACTATCTCTGGTAGAAGTAGACCAAGTGAAAAGTCCTTTATTATGCATTTGATTATCCCTACAAGTAAGTAAATTAATCTCTTCTACTTGGATGCATTTATGTACACAATCTACACTATATTCAAGATGTTGTTTCTATTCACAAAAAGGATTTGAAGATAACTTAGATTCATGAACTTCCTTATCAAGAATCTAATAAGATAGGACACTCAGATAATTTTTAGAATTTGGCTTATATAATTTCACCTTATCTTTGCAGATTTGGTGTATTTCTGGCTCATAGGATGAACTAAAAAATGTCTCACCTTCTATATGCATATCATGAATTTCATCAACTTTAAAAATATCATTAGGCCTATTATCTTCATCATGATGTTGATGGACTTGATCACATAGAAAATTCTCTTCAAATAATGGATTCAAGAACAGAGAGAACTCAAACATATCTTCTTCTTCCTCTCTACTATATTCATCCTTTTTTAGAATAATATACTTCATCAACAAGACATGTGTCTCTCTCATCAGGTTTATCTTTTGGTGTTTCAACAATTTTCTTATCATTGTGAATTGGAAAATATTTTGAGTCATTTTTGTGTATATGCCTTTGATATTCCTTATCCAAAAAATCTGAAATTTGTTTTGCACTGAGAAAATCTTATTCTTGATAATGATTTCCATTTTTCCCCACACAAATCTGATCTAGTGTAGATGCTTCGTTAATCTATTCACAAATTTCTTCTTCATATGAAATTTCATTAGGGCTCTCTATAGATTCCACAATTCATTCATTTTCCTCAACATACTCATCACAATAGATATATGTATTATTTTTTTGAACCTCATCTATTGTGTGTATCAATTCAACCTAGATCAACACTTCCTCTTTGTTTGATTTTGAAATACTGTTATGTCTCAATGCCTCTTCTATAACTTTATCATTTTATTCCATTACATCTTCGTATACAATTTTAAGATCAATAACCTTTACCTGATCACAAGTTAACCTTAAACTATTTTTTTTTATAAAAAACTCCTTGTGTTAAGGCCTAATATTAGAAGGTATCTCGTGGATAATATCCATCATCCTTATAAAATCACTCAACACATTTTCATTCTCATACCTTTCTAAATTAATAAATGCATCCAAGGGAGACATACAAGGCTCTACTTCTCAGATATAATTCTTATTTTCATCTTGTTCATAATACACATTATCTCCTTCACTTGCATCATGAAATTCATTTAAGAACCATTTCTCAAACTCCTTCCATGATGAGATGCTCTGTCTAGGTAACAATTCATATGCCTCTCTTGAATTATCTTTTAATGTACTGACAAATAGTTTCATTGCTTGATCTTCTACACAAATCTCATAGTTCTTTATAAATGCATAAAATGCATCAAAATTTTCAACTGTTGATCATCCCATTCTCCATGGAACTTTGGTACAAGTTGTGAAAGCTAAGGCAGCAACTTAAAAGGAATACAATGGAATCTCTTGAGATGCAATGGCTTGATACCATCTGGAATAAATGGTTTTCTCTAAAATGGTTGTTTATTCTGATACATTCTAAATATCTGAATTGGTAGTAACTTGTTTCTTTATACATTAGGTTCTTGACAATAGAGTTGCCACCTCATTCAAAGAGGAAAAATTTACTTATCTCCTCTTGGGTCTTCTTTCTTAGTAGAGTCACTGATTGAAATTCTTTATTAAATAGAGTCACCACCTCTCTTCAAGGAAAATATTTATTTACTACTTTAGAGTTCTTATCTCTAGTAGAGTTTTAATTACATCACTAGAGCTTCTAGGTAATATTCAATATTTTCTTTCATAGACAACTCCCCAGTAGAGTCACCAATCTGTTGGTGCCCAAAAATGAAGGATTGGATTTCCTATGGATTTGCCAATTCAATGTTGGAAAATCCAATTATTTTTTCCAACGAACAAGTTCAACCACAATAGGAGTTTGAACTTCTGCAATTCTAGCTCTATAGGACCAAGGTTGGTAGGCCTATACCTTAACCAAATCTGTTGGTTCAAAGGCTTTTTATAATAGATAACCGAATATAAAACTTTTGGATTCTCTCAAAGTGCAAAAATGAACTTGAGAGGAATCAAATTGTATCACAATTATTGAATGTTGTTTAAATGCTATAATAGAAATGCTTTTGAAAGAATGTTTTAAAATAATGTATTATTTGGTTTGAAATAAATACTGATGACTACTTTCTTCTTGTAATATTTTTGAACAAAGACTTCAACTTAAGGATGATAGATCAATTCCTTTCTTCTATTGGGCAATAGAGATAGATCCTTTTTAATCTTATGTACAACTAAGTGAGAAATAGAACACCACCTAAATGCTCCTATCAACTACTCCTCTTTAATTTCTTTGATTATTTTAATATGCTACAATCATTCTTATTGAATTTAACCCAAGCTTAATGAGCCCAATAAGATAGAATTAATAGAGCCTTATAATTCTAATTATCAAATTGAAGAATACTGGGAATAATTTCCAAACATAAAGTTTTAAAGCAGCCTTATCTTCTGGATATAAAATAAAAAAGGACTAATCAATCAGGAATGATCAAATCCATTGTCATGCCGAAAAATCTACCAACAAAAACACAACAAAATATTTTTTTTTAGTGAGATGATAGAGAGTAATATTCAAGACTTAAGTATAAATCGACTACAGTTAAATTGGCCACAACCTAGGGTCTTAATTACATATCCAATCTATCCAATTAAATGATAACCCAAGTTTTATATGTACCTAGGTTATAACCTTTGAAAAAGGTTTGTCCGAATTAATGGAAAATTTATTCTACAATATTAGTCCAAGGAATGACTTCATCGATAATCAAATTTTAATTATAATCTGACAATTGACCTAAAAGTGTTGATTACAACATAATGTTATCTAAACGTTCAAAGAAGAATTAGTTATACTACCATCTTCAATACATACTAAACACCTTCTAAAAAAATGATTTAATTAAGACAAATCAATTATATGTAACTAGGTTATATCTTTCAAATGTGATTTACTTAACATAATCGATAATTTATCCACATTATTAGTTCATGAGTTAACCATAATAATAATCGAGTTATATTCGACAATAAACTTGAGAATGTGAGCTAGCAGGAAATATTATCTAAACATTAGAAATATAAATTTTTTACCACCCATTCCTAGAACATACTAATAACCTACTTATGAAATTAGATTACTTAAACAAATTAAATCATTAGATCATATCCTATGAGCCTAATATCAAATTGAGAATTTTAAATAACCCAATTAGTTAATATTGATGATCCTATTAAACTAATTAACCATTGAATTAAATAAACTATCAAAATGATAATTTGATTTGTTAACAAATGAGTTTGAACACATTAGTAATAAATCATTTAACTAATAATTAATGGTATGAGAAAATTTAGTAACAAATAATAAATAAAATAAATACATAAAATAAAACAAATGATCCAATCTAAAACATCCTACTAACTAGCCTACCAATCCTACTAACCTACTAACCTATCCTACTAACCCTAACCTATAACACCTATCACATCACCCCCTCTTTCCCCCATGGCCCACTTGCCAACTGGGTGGGGTAATGGAAATCCAAAACCTATACTAAAGCCTGCGTGAGTATATAGAAGGAAAAACCCTTTTGAAAAGGTCTTACACAAGTTTCAAGGAAATGAAGATTTGGCCCACCAACCACATTACCCCATGGCCAAAGTTTAATAAACAAGCTCATGAATTTTCGCATGAGAGAAGAAGGGGTAACTTGTCAAAGGAGAAAGTATTTAATATGTCAGCAGAATGAAGTACTAAACCTTGTCATAGTCCAAGCCTTGTTTAATGCACATGGGCAAGGTGAATGGTGACATGTTTTTTTCTTTCCCCCTTACCTCCAACATTGACTTAAGAAAAAAAAATTTATAATCCAAACTTGTCTTCCAAAATCCTACATAGGGTGTTGGTGTAAGGGGAAATATAGGGATGGGACCCACATGATTGCATGTTCAAAAGTAAGACTTTCTTAACATTCTTTTATAAACATTAGGTTTATTTTTATTACTAACATAGATTAACTTAGGAACTAATATACTAACCCTCATTAGGAAAGGTATCTTGGGAAGGGAATATTCTCTATGGTAAAGAGAATTATTTCCCTTCCCATACAAATTCTAGAGAGCATTTTTTCTCTAAAATTCTAGGAAGAGTCATTGTTATAGTTTTGACATTACCTCTTATATATTGATTTTCTTTGCTTGTTATTGAAGAGCTAATTGTATGCATTTGATTATCCTATTAGTGTTTTACACTAAGGAACTATAATTTAAATATTAGTGTTATGTGATTGTTACATTAGTATTCTAAGATGTTGGTTATTCATTGTTATCATGCTTTATTTTGGAGGAATTAGAGGCTGCAGTATTACTTTTGCAAAGTAAAGGTGTTGTTTCCATTGAAATTGAAGTTTGTTCAAAAAGAGATTTAATGTAATGAACTTGAAAATTAAAATCAAACATTTAAGAGATTACTAACTTTTCATACCAATAAAGCTTTACTTTCTATGAAACTAATACATTGTTTTATTTCCTTGCCAACTTTGGATGTCATTTTACAATGAAAGATTAAATTCACTATTCCAAAGAATAAAATACAATAGGCATGAAAATAAGGATTCTTCATTTTCATTTTGGTAATCTTTCAAAATACAACTACACATCTTCAAGATAGAAGATCTATACAATCAATGTATAGCATACAATATTTCTACCTATGATGAAGCAATTACATAATGAATAAGATCTTTTCACATATTTCTTGATAAAGATTTCAATATGAACATTACAACACTCAACAAGAGATGAATCTCAATAAAAAAGGATTCATAATGCAACATTAAAGTTGTTCTCACACAACCACACCAAAATGGAGAATTCTCCCAAGCTTTTTCCACAAGCTTCTTGACTTCAAACCTAAAAATACATGAGAAGAACCATGGGAAGCTCACCTCCCAACCTAGGTCTCAATGAGACCACCCCCAAGCTTGGAGAACCAAGGCTAAATGGGTATACATGACAAAATGCTCACAACACATATATGCACAACAATAAATAACTCACATCCAAGGTTTTACAAATGAGTTTTCCAAACTCATTGAGAAGGGTGAAGGTGGGATTTTCCAAATAGGAGCATGCCAACATATTACATTTTTCACAAAATTATTTCCATGCCTCTCAAGGCTACATGAATTCATATTTCATACACAACTTTCCTCATTAGCATCGTCAAGATGCAAGGATACAAAGATGGCTTCTTGGAGATTATACCCCATGAATTTTTCCCTCTTCTCCAAGAGAAGAGACTCTCACTACAATGGAGAGCCCAACTAGCCCCTTCACCCAAGGCCACTTCTTACCTTCTGAAGGGTGAGTAATGCCTTAACTCCCATGAAACAACATTCTCAAAAAAAAGAAAAAAAGAAATGAAGCAAAATCCATATGCAATCCCATTTCCAATACAACAATGGAGAGATTTACAAGAACATACATACAAGCTCTCACATATTATTTTAACACAACAATCAACAAAATGAGATGAATTAAGCATTCTTTCATGGCAAGAAGGATAAGTAAATCTATAATATAATTTACATAACAATCTTCTTCATGAGTTTCAAGAAAGAAGTTTCCTTCATGGTAGAGCCACCAACCTTGAATCCAAAGAAAAAATGGAAGAATGAAGTTGAGTTGAGCACCTTATCCTTTCTCCTTCTTCCTTTTTCAAAACCTAATTGTCTCTAAAATTAGAGAGTGGTGAACACCGATTAACTCTACCAAGGGCCTCTAAAAAGACCTCCAACTTCTACCCACCTACCAACATTAAATTTAGACTTGACCCTAAAGTCCTTTGGCATTTTCTTGTCCCCTATCATAAATGCCAGATTGGAAAGGAGTGTGGGGTTGGGTAAAGGTCAAGACTCAATCTAATTTTCGTAGCATGTGGAAAATGGGTCATAAAAAGGGTCACCAAGGCCACTAAGGGTTCTAGATGTGTTAAAAAAATTCCTAGCCCATACCCCTATCACTAAGGTACTTAGATTTTGCTAAATTTGACCTTTAGGACCTCTTTTTGGCCTCTAGAAGTGGCTAGAAAAGAATTAAATCTAAATGATCAAATTGGTGAAACTTTGCAAGTATCTCCAACAAGGAAATTTAGTTAAGTTCCTAATGAGTTAGTTAGGCTTCGTTTTACATTACCAACCTTAGTAGACATGTCAATACATAAACACATAACAGGTGTCAAGTGACACTAACAATTACACATCACATTAAAAATGACATGTCCTAAATGACAACATGAAGTTACACTAGTAACACACATGCAATTCACATTTACAACCAAATCACATTACAATGAGGTTTTCAATCCCATATTGGATTAAACCTTGGCTTACTCAGTTCACATATGTTTAGCCTTGATTCTCTAAATAATTCCATGGTTCTCTTTCCTACACACTAAAATTGATCATCAATAGTCCAAGGTAATAAAATCACATGAAATATACATTTTCAATTCATAATTAACAACATAAATCAATGTGCAAAATTCAATTCTAATTATAATTTTTCATTCAATAATGTTTAAACATAGTAATTCTATAATCATCATGACATATCATCCATGAAATAATCAAATCTAAACATGATCCAATCTTCTCATCATTTCACATATCTAAACATGCATAATCAAAATCAACCACATATTCTAGGTTCTAATCCACATAAAAATGTAATCCACATAATATAGTCATCATCACCAAACATAGTATCATAAGTCTTTGTCAGAATAATCCAAAAGTGTATCAATGTATCAAAACATAAATATCAGAATGTGAATGATCAAAAATGTTATGATGGGTCAGGGTGAGGCCTCACATCAATAACTCCAAATTAGAGAAAATGACTAATTTATATTATTGCTCCATAAAGTCTTATGTACAATAGATCACTTGCAGAAAGTGCAGTAGAAAATAATAGGTTTTTTACATTGTTGATGATTCTTCTATACCTTTACATTTTACACCACATAATATGTGGATGAATGGTTTTCACACCCCTTTAGGGTGAAGAGACACCACCCTATGCTAAAATTAAAAAATTTCTTTTGAAAAAACAAATCAGAAAATTAACTAATAACTACCTATCTTTCAGATTTGGACTTGGAAGAAAACCCAAAACATCTCATGAAAAGCTAATATTTATATTGGAGATCGGAAATTTGATTTCCCAAACTGGGTCATTTTTAAATTTTTAAAATTCAACCATCTTTAGCCTCTGTTGGCATCATATTTGGAGCAGGTTAAAATTCTAGCATTTTCTAAAGGCTTTGATTAGTTAGTTCTATTTATTTGTGTCATAAGTCTTCCTTCATTTGATTTTACTAGTATGGAGAAAATTACTTCTTGATAATGGATTGTGCCTCCTAAATTCTCAAAATTTAGGGTATACAGTCACTGTAAAGTCCACTAGGCTATAGAGTCACTGCATACTTCAATGATAATATCAAATCTCATTTGCTGGCCTCGAGCCACCAAAACATAGAATCAAAAGTTTCCCCTATCAAACACTTGATTCTGATCATGTTGTTTCCTGAATACAATGCAACCATTCCCATGGACAACATTCATTGTTTTATTAAAATGCTCTAACTTTTGTTCAGCCTTCAAAAATTCATTAAGTACATTATAGTTCTTTCTAAATAGAAGATTCCTATGAATTTGATCATCCCTACAAGTAACTAAATTAATCTCTTCTTTTTGGATGGATTTATGTACACAATCTTCATTGTATTCAAGATGTTGTTTCTCTTCACAAAAAGGATTTGAAGATAACTCAGATTCATGAACTTCCTTCTTATCAAGAATCTGATTAGATAGGACACTCAGATAATTTTTGGAATTACGCTTATATAATTTCACTTTATCTTTGCATATTTGCTTTATTTTCGGCTCATAGGATGAACTAAAAAATGTCTCACCTTTCACATGCATATCATGAATTTCATCAACTTCAAAAATATCATTAGGTCTGTTATCTTCATCATGATGTTGATGGACTTGATCACATAGAAAATTCTCTTCAAATAATGGATTCAAGAACATAGATAACTTAGACATATCTTCTTCTTCCTCTCTACTATATTCATCCTTTTTAGAATAATATACTTCATCAACAAGACATGTGTTTCTCCGATAAGGTTTATCTTCTTGGGTTTCATCAATTTTCTTATCCTTGTGAAGTGGAAATTATTTTGAGTCATTTTTTTGTATATGCCTTTGATATTCCTGTTAGGAATGGGAACACTGAGAGGGGGGAGGAGGGGTGAATCAGTGTTCTACAATATTAATTTTTGAACTCTTGAAACTTAATTCTATAGTCTTAAATGTTGAACTAAATATTAAAGCATGTAAAATAGACAACCATAACACATAACACCAGATATGATTGTAGGGAAACCTAGTTAAATGAAAACCCCCAATGGGAATTAATACCTACTAATTATTTTACTTGTGTATTGTGAACCTGTTAATGTTCCTTAGCCCTCTTAGGAGCTATCCTTACAATGCTTAAGTACAATGACCTTGTCAAGGGTCAGACCCTGTTAGGATTTTTTTACAATTAACCCTATTAGGGGTGAGGACGCACTATCTGAGAGCTCACTACTCAAAGGGTGAAGGCTACAACCTTCTGATTATTAGATACACACTATATCTACAAGGTCAACTATTGTTGTGACACTACTTGTTTGATCAATTCCTTTTGTGTGCTGATGCTTTCACCTCTTGTAAAGATCTATCTCATTCTTACTGCTCTTCACATACTTCTATTGGAAACTACAATTGAATCACTTGTTGTATTGTTATTGATGTCAAACCTTAACTGGTAAGACTGTTTCTACTTAGGAAAGTACTATATCTATTTGATTGATGAGAAGGGGACAGGCAAGGTTGGTAACAATAGCACCTAAGGAAAAGTTGAGTTATCTTGATACTACAATGAGTACTTGATTATGTTACACAATGATGATACAATGTATTGTCTATCTTAGTAAAGAATGAAGACTAAACTGGTAGGCTTAATTGAGAAAAAGTAAAGAAATCTAGTTTAAGTCGAGTGATGTTAGTGTCGACCGAGTTAGTGTATGCCTAGAAAATTTAGTATTAATCAAACATTAGTTAATTACGGAGGAAGAAAGTGTTAGTTGAGGAAACATTTTTTAGTACTAACCAAGCTTTCTAAGTGAAGACCAAGAACTTGAACATAGTATTGACCAAGCATCAATATTTTTATATTTGAAGAGAATTTAGATTTCCAGCTGACATTGTTGAATTCTTGGATTATGTAAAACATGTTGACTTTATTTATTGATTATATGAAAGCATTGAATTCACTGTAAAATGTTTTATTGTAAATCTGTATGAGATTTGAGATATTTCTAGAAAATAAGATGAAGAACATAAAGTGGGTAGATTCAATGAATCTAACCTAACCCTAAGATCTATGAAGGAGATTAAGTGGAAAAAGATGAATTAATCTAATTGAGGAAGTATTAAGAGAACCTAAGTAATAGGTAAGTGTGTGCATAGGTGAAAAGAAGATGCTGGAAGATCAGTAGATGTTATTGACTATATAAGTAGAAAAGGCTGAAGGAGAAGTGTGGTGATTGCTTGAAGGAAATTTTTGAGTAGATCAGTGATGGAGATGGAAAAGGTTCACAGTCAATAAACTGGCATATGTGTACAAAATTGGATTTGATATTTGCAAAGTGAGTTGTATGTTTTTTAGATCAATACTAATGCTACTTTCTAACCATTGTAACAGTCAAAATCCTTTTAACAGAGGTTGTCCTAATAGTCATATGTTTAAATCCTTTGAACAAGGTTGCATTCTAATGGAGTGTATGTAAGTCCTATAACAAGGCTCACTTCTAACGGAGTGATTGAAATCCTTTAACCGGGTCACACTTTATAGTGTGTATTGTAACCTTTGACAGGGTTGGCTTTTAACCGAGCTCACTTCAGAAGAGTGAAAATAATAGTAGCATGTTACAAAGTGGTTTTTCCCAAATTGGGTTTCCACTACAAATCCTAGTGTCAATACTTGTGTGAATTTTTTGGTTTGAACATTTCTATGTTTTACAAGTTAGACATAGGTGGGTAGTGGACTGCAATGTTATATGTTTCTATTATACAATCAGTGATGACTGAGTAGCTATTGGTTGTTAGATCTGATTTGTTGAAAAGTTTTGAAGTTTATTTTATACATCTAGACTTGAGAACAACTGATTCACCCCCCTCTCTATTTTTCTAAATCATATTAAAAAATTCTTCTCTACTTCTTTCAACTCTCTATCTCATCACCTTTCCAAATACAAGGGCACATTTCTTATTTATATGTGCAAACAAAACTATTCACCAAGTCGGCCTATTACTAATTACATACAACACTACCAAATGAATTGGCTAAAGCATGTTTACATACAATGATATTTACATTTTTATAACACAAATACAATAGGCCCATAACCTTTACAAAATAATATTATACATGCTAACCAAAATACTAACAGTCGGCTCCATACTCTGTTCTTTTCTGCCGCTCATTGTCTGTGACACTTCAACTCACTATATCTTCATCATACTAACTCACCTAATGTAGTGCTTGTAATCATAGCTCAATAGTATATCCAAAAGCTTATCTTCAAGGGAGCATACCAAAACTTGGTCATAGATACGTGCACTGATGCTATGTCATACATACATGCACTGATGCTATGTTACTCAAATAGTAGACCTAGTCAAGGAATGGACCCTGTTAGGAGTCTTTTAAAATTCTCCCTATTAGGAGAGAGGACGCACTGTTTGAGAGCTCACTGCTCAAAGGGGTGAAGGCTACAACCTTCTGAATAATAGGTGCACACTATATCTAGATCTTGATGAAGTACACTTTGACCTACTTGTTTGGATCAGTTCTAATGTATAGCACAAGTATTCTACTTGGTCACATAGACCTTCTTCTGATGGTTCCATGCTTCACACACTCTACTTTTCTCTACTTCATCAGCATGAACCACACTCAAGCAATCACAAATGACTGCCTATAAATATCTTTCCTCTAAATGATATAATCAAGTTAGCCTATTAGGACCACCTTGAAATCATATTAGAGAAACCATAACAAACTCCAATAAACATTTTGTCCCCTCTATTATGAATGTAACTCATTCTGGGACCTAATTTATTAAGATAATTGTAGACGCATGCTACACACTGTCAGCGCTACCAAAACAACTAGATCTTTCTCCACAAGATGAATTAACTCATGCACTCTTAACAAAACATCAAAAACTCATCTCTTAGCTTAAATCCAAGGGCACATACCCTGAATATAGGCGCAACTCAAAAACCAATAAAATCTCAGTTGGCTCTCCTGAACAAACATAGGAAACTACTACTGGCGAATAGCGACTGCATAACTTTACTTGCATTCAATATTAGAGCATACATCCATAACTAAAACATCACTGATGTGTCTTTGACATATATCCAAGGGCATAAGCCTCCATGACAACTATGTGGAAAAACCATACTCAGAACACTGTTTGTTACTCTGTTAGGAACATTGCTAACCTAAGCTGCTATATAACTATCTGTACTAATAGTTAACATTTGTGCCCATGATATCATGATGATATCATGTCCATGCATCATATACTAAAATCTTACTTCATAGGACTTCTACACATGCTACTTTCCATATGTTGTCATCAATGACACACATATAGTCAGTACTGGTCTGCTGGCAAATCTCCAAAAATCTCCACCTTTGGCATTGATGGAAACATGTGGAATGAAAACCACCACCAACCCAAAAGAAAATTTCTTTTATAACATTCTCCATTTCCTCAACTGAATTGCTATCACAACTAAATACTGCTCCCCCTAAGTATGTTATTCATTTTGTTTTTCATGACTCTGTATACTACTCCCCCTTTCACATTAATGGAATAGGGCACCATTCATTTTAAGCACTGGTACTACTCCTGAGGTAGAGTAGTCAACCTTCCATCAGTCCTAGAGGACTGATGTCTTTCTTTCTTTCTTCTTAACAAAATTAGGGAAGGGAATTACTCCAAACTTCTCCCTGAGATACTCAAAATTATCCTTAGACAAGGGCTTTGTGAATATGTCTACCAACTGATCTTTAGTATTCACATAGTCTAGCTTGACTTCTTTCTCTACCACTTTCTCTCTTAAGAAGTGATACTTGATCTCAATGTGCTTTGTCTTAGCATGCATCACCAGGTTCTTCAACATATTGATAGTGCTAGGGTTATCACAATGAATAACAATAGGATAATCAATCTGAATTACAAAATCTTTTATCATTTTCTTGATCCACACAATTGTAAAAAAATTTAAGGTAGCTGCAACATATTCCACTTTTGTTGTTGACTGAGAAATACAATTTTGTTTCTTGCTTGTCCAAGTGACAAGTCTATCACCAAGAAACACTACTCCTCCTGATGTACTCTTTCTATCATCAACCCATCCTGCCCAATCTACATTAGTGTACACTTGAAGATCAACATTTTCTAAATTAGGATACCATAGACCATAGTCTATAGTGCCTTGCAAGTATCTGAATATCCTTTTTACTGCTATGAGGTGACTTTGTTTAGGTTTTGTTGCAAATCTTCCAACAATTCCAATTGCATTGGAAATATTAGGTCTGGTTTGAGTAAGATAAATAAGTTTGCCAATCATAGACTTATACAAGGTTATATCAACTGCTAGTGAGTTGTCTTCCTTTGTAAGCTTTCATCTAGTAATCATAGGAGTCCCTACTAGCTTGCAATCATCCATCTTGAATTTTTTTATTATTTCCTTCACATACTTGGACTGATTAATGAAAATACCTTTCTCTATCTATTGTAGATTCAATCCCAAAAAGTACTTGATGGGGCCAATCATACTCATCTCAAATTCATTTTGCATCGCGTTATCAAATTCAACACTAAGCTTGTCATTACCTCCAAAGATAATGTCATCAATAAATATAGCTATAAGTAGTAAACCTTCAGATGTCTCTCTAATGAATAGATTACAATATGATGTTCCCTTCTTGAATCCAATTTTAGTTAATTATCCATCTAGTCTCTCATACCATGCTCTAGGGGCTTTCTCAAGTCCATAGAGTGCCTTCTTCAACCTACATACCATATTAGGTCTGTCTGATAGGGTGAATCCTTCTAGTTTCTCAATGTATACTCCTTTCAAATATCCATTTAGGAATGCTAACTTGACATCCGTCTAATATACTTTGAATTTTTTAACTGTAGCATAAGCTAGAAACAACTTAATAGCTTCTAATCTACTCATAGGTGCAAAGGTATCTGAATAATCAATGCCTTCTCTTTGTGCATATCCTTTGCATACTAACCTTTCTTTGTTTCTTACTATTGTGCCATCTTCATTCATCTTGTTTCTGAGTATCCACTTTGTTCCAACCACATTTTTATCACTAGGTCTTGGGACTAGTTCCCAAGTGTCATTCTTAATAATCTGATCAAGTTCTTCTTTCATAGCATCATGCCAATCTGAATCATTACATGCATCTTCAACACTTGAGGGCTCAATCTGAGATAACAAACATACCCCATCATCATTAGCTGATTTCTTTACTTGTGATCTTTTTAGGACTTTTGCGCTCTGATCTCCAATGATGTCTTTCTTGGAATGGTTTCTAGATGCAAACTTTGGAACCTTAATTGATTATGACTCATCAACCTTAGGAGTTTCTTCTTCACTTGTCTTAGGGTCATTAAACAACACACCAATGCTGTCAAACATTTCTTCAATAACTGTCTCATTAGTAGTAGGTCTAGGTTCATCTTCAATCATGGGTGAGTAGTCATGGTATCTTTCTTGAATGATGAAATTCTCATCAATCTTAACATGAGCACTTTCAATGATCTTTTTTGAATCTTAAATTGAAACATCCATAAGCTTTACTTTTAATAGAATAACCAATGAAAATACCTTCATCGCTTCTTGCGTCAAACTTTCTTATTGCTTCATCCCTCTTGATGTAGCACTTGCTTCCAAATATTCTAAAGTATTTGACTATGGGAACATTACCAAACCAAAGCTCATATGGTGTTTTGTTAGTGCCTAGTCTCAATTGAATTCTATTCATGGTATAGACTGTTGTATTGACTGCATCTCTCCAATAGGTGTGTGCCACTTTTCCTTCAATCATGATGGTGAACATTGTCTCAAGGATAATCCTATTCCTTCTTTCTATAATTCCATTTTTCTAAGGAGTTCTAGGTGCACTTAACTATCTCTTTATGCCATGTTCTTTGTAGTAAAAATAAAATCTATCAAAGGTGAATTCTCCTCCTCTATCTGATCTCAAACACTTTATTTTAAGTCCAGATTCATTCTCAACCTTATCTTTGAATATTTTGAACTTCTCAAATGCTTCTAACTTATCTCTTAAGAATGCAACCCACATCATCCTAGTATAATCATCAACAAAAAAAATGAAATACCTTTCACCATAGTATGATCTTGTTTGAGTTGGACCACATAGGTCAGTATGGATTAGATCCAACTTGTTCTCTGCTAAATTGTTCTTGCTCCTGAATGAGTTTCTCACATGCTTTCCCATCACACATTCCCTGCATATATTATCAATTAGCTTTGCTATGCTAGGTAGATCTCTTACTGCCTTAACATTGCTTATCTTTACTATGTTAGCAAAATTGATATGACATAATCTTTTGTGCTATAACCAGCTATCATCAACTTTAGCAAAAAAACAACTTACTTCTAAATTGAGTTGAAAAACATTACCTCTTGTCTTAGTGCCTAATCCAATCATAATACCATCCTTGTTATTTATGATGCATTTGTCATCTTTGAACTCCAACAGATAGCCTTTTGCAAGTAACTGTCCAACACTAAGAAGGTTATGTTTCAAACCATCAACATATAAAACATCATCAATACTATTCTTTCCATCCAAAGTGATGGCTCCTCTACCAACTATGGGTTGAGGAGTGTTATCTCCAAATCTGACCATGCCACCATTGTATTTATCTAGATGGACAAATTTGTCTTTATCACCTGTCATGTGATGTGAACATCCACTATCTATGATCCAATCTATCCTTACATCATCTTGTGAGATTAGTGCGAGCTCTTGATCTTGTCTCTTATCTTCATGATCAGTTATAGAAATGTTTCCAATTTCTTCACCTGATTCATCATCTGAAAGTCCATCTCCAACATAGTAGCATTCCTTGGAGTACTTAGGTTTATAATCCTTATTGAACTTTCTAGCTCTAGTGGGACACTTAGATACAAAGTGTTCCTTTTCCTTTCTTTTATCTTTTGGAAATCATAGCAATTAAATCATCTAAATTTCTTTCTTCATCATCATCAAAATTACCAGAGGTGTTTGCTGATTTCTTACCATGAACTATTCCTTTGAAGGTTGTCTCACTCTTAGGTTTTGTCTTCAATGTTGAAATCTCATAAGATGAGATTTTTCTAATCAAGGTCTCTCTTTTGAAATTAGATGTAAGCTGCATGGTCTCATCAAGAATGTTGATCTTGTTTTCATATTTTGGAGTAAGAGTAGTCATCAACTTGTCCATAATATCTTCCTCTAATATCTCTCCACCATTGTTCCTGATTCCAACAACAACTTCATTGATCCTTTGATTATAAGCTTTGATGTTCTCTTCAAGTAACATCTCTAATGTATTGTATCTTTTCTTCCATATTTTCCTGTGTGCATCCTTTTCTTGTTTGTCTCCTTCAAATATGTTTGCTAGGTACTTCCATATCTTGTGGGTGGTGTCTTCCTTCTTTATCTATGAAAACTCACTATTAGATAGGGCACTAATAAGGGCTTCTTTGGCAATAGCATTATGATGAAACACTTCCCTTTTTGTTTTAGTAGCATCATCCTATCCAAGGTCTTCTAGGGTAGGGATCTTGGCTGCTTTGATAGTTACATTAAAAACTTCAAAGCCAATGCACTAAAGATGAGTCACCATCTTGTTCTTCCAATCAACATAATTTTCTCCATCAAACTTAGGAATTTCTTTTCTGAAGAATGCCATCAGATCAACCTCAAGCTATTAAAATTTCTCTCCAAGACACTTGGCTCTGATACCAATTGTTAGGAATAGTCCCAAGAGATAACTGAGAGGGGGGGTGAATCAGTTATCTACAAGATTTAATTCTTTATCCAATTAAGTATACTTAAACATAAAGCATAAACACAATGAAATAAAACATGAACACAACACCAATCTTTTGGTTATGGGGAAACCCAAATAGGTAAAAACCCCGATGGGAATTGACACCCACTGATATTTTATACTAGTGTATAATGATCCTTGCTAGAAGATCCTTTACCCTATTAGGAGTACCTTTACAATATATTAAGTATAGAAGATATGGTCAAGGGTCAAACCCTATTAGGAGTCTTTTACAATTATCCCTGTTAGGGGAGAGGATGCACTATCTGAGAGCTCACTACTCAAAGGGGTGAAGGCTACAACCTTCTAAATAATAGATACACACTATATCTAGATGTTGGTGAACTGTGCTTTGACCTACTTGTCTGGATCAGTTCCAATGTATAGCACAAGTATTCTACTTGCGCTAGTAGAATTTAGGAAAATAAATGACTAGGTGGCTAAAACTTTTAGTCACATGACTAAAATTGATCATGTTCTACAAATATAAATGACTAAATAAATGACCAATTTGGTCATCGGGTAACATCACAACTAAAATGACTAAATAAATGACTAAATAATTAGTTACCCTAATAAAAATGACTAAATGATTGATTAATACTCCTTTACACATTAACATTTGATAATATCATATACTTGTATTCTTAGAAGTTGCATTTCACCAATTGTGTGTGTTTGCCAATAGACTTGTTGTGCGAACATTATTCCAGCCACTATTTGTCAATATCTCTAAATGGTAACTATATCTAAAATTCATCTAAGTGTTTTGTAATTAGAATTTATATAGATGAGGTACATATAATTAATAGACATATAATTCATAATTCATAGCATATACCATTTATTGTAATTATTAATAAATTAAGAAAGAAAATTAATTAATTAAAAATTGAAATATAATAAATATATTATTTTTTAAAAATTTAATAATTATAATAAATGAAACATTTTAGATGCTATATACACGATAGTGTAACTCTCCAATAGTGTTCCAAAATAATTAATTAATTATCCTAATTATTCTTATATATTGTTATTTCTATCAAAATTCAATTGTATAATTTTTTTAGTCAAACTCATTGACCCATGTTTCATGAGTAGTGGCTCACAAAAATCCATCTCTCATGAGAGTGAATGGAATACAAGATAAATATAATATATCGTTCACAATAATATTTAATTAGGATATCCTAATTATTTAATATAGTTCACAAGATTGTTCGAGATAAAAATAGTAAATATGTTGGTTTAAACATTATCCTAATCAAATAAATATTGTGAACTATATTATTTACTTAATTAAATAATTAATAATTATCATATCGTCAATCAATGTTTGGGTGGGTATATAAAAAATTAAATAGAAATAAAATGTCATGGGCCGATCAATATTGTTTGGGTGGGTATAAAACATAAAAACCAAACCAAAATGATGCAAATAAAATCAATGGAGGCACTCTCCTGCCACGCTGAAAACCTCATTCATGCCAAGAAATCTCATTCATGCCAAGATGAAATCCCATTCATGGAAAGGAAAAAGTGGTTTGCATGTTGTTTCTTCTATTCATGAGAAGTTGGAGTGATCAAATGCGAACCAGCATTACAACTTAGGTACAATTAGTACTGTTATTAGGGTTTTTATTTATAATTTCATGTGCATCATTGTTCGCTACAATTTTACTTTTATTGCAAGCATATCTAATGTGGAAAGGCTTATTAATCTTGCAAATTTCATATCCTTGATCTTGAAAGGAATTATCTGGGTTCGGTCAACTACAAATGGGAATTCTTGTTTGACATTTTTTCCTTCAATAGTGTTTGGATTATGTCATCTACCCCATAGTGGAAAATAATCATCATTAAGGATCTCTTGTTTTACATTTTTTCCTTCAATAGTGTTTGGATTATGCCATCTACCCCACTTTGGATTAAACAGGGGATTGGGAGGCAATGTTCTTTCCCTATCCCTACATACTCAAAATGTTCTAGGTACATAGAATGATGAAAAGAATTAGGGAATCTGGTACAAACAAGCTCCATAGCTTTTGATTTGATAAATATGCTTTTTCCTTATGCAATAATATTTTGGTATAAGAAGATAGTGCCAATAGATGGTAAAAATTATGATTTTTGTACTATTTTGTAGTAGAAAAGTTGTGATGTCTAGGGGTAAAGAAAAAAGATTCATTATTTTAACTCACTAAGATGGAAAGATTATCAAAATTTTACAAGGATACTGACATACAAAGGAGATTGATCTAGTAAGTGGTCGTGAATATAGCTCGGATCTTTGAGAAGATTCTTATGCATTCTTGGAAAAGCTTGTATTTTAATTTACATAACAGATTCGATCTCACATTTATGTATGTTGTAGAAAATTAAATTTTGATTTCCCAAATTTGTGTACATTTTTAAATTTTCCTCATCAAAACTCTCTTTCTTTAGATTATAAGATGTATTCCTTTCAAAACACTCTTTCTTTACATTTCTAATTGTTCCTCATCAAAATGGTATGTACATGCTTACAATTAGAAGTGTGGATCTGTGGCATCTTTTGGTAATAGTGAGCACCACCAAATGATGGCAACATGCCAAGATGATGAAGTCACAAAGATAATCAAAATGATATAAACCTCAATAAGGTCTCAATTACAAATAAGAAGAAATTGTGACACTAAAATAAATAATTGAATGACTTATAGGAGCATAAAGTTTGGGGGAACAACCTATCAAATCAGCTTTCAAAATCAGAAACCTTTGATGCATTGTGGTAGGACCAATTTCTATTCAGAAAAGTGATGATATAGACATGATGGTGATCACTGTAAAAATAATTTGTACTTACATTTGAAAATTTGAAATCAATGTTCTCATATATATCTACAAGATGAGGAGAACTTGTGTCTAGAAAAAAGAATAAATTTCCACTCAGGCCCCAAAACATCAGTTATAACTTTCAGTTCAAACCAAAGAGTGACATTAACAAAAGCATCACATTGCCACAACTTTAGGTAGGTCATAATGCATTCCTAGCTATTACGAATAGTGTGAGATGTTCCTTAAGAAGTCTTTAAATTAGAAAATAAAACCTTGAAAATTGTGTATCAATAAGTTTCAACTTTCTGAGGGTACCGACTTCAAAGTCTTGACATAAATATTGAGGGTCTTTCTATCCAGTGATATACATGACAACTATATGGCATGGAAGATCCTTCCAGCCATTGAACTTGTTTGCATTACTCTTTAGAGTAATATTACATGGTTTCTTTTGGCTTCTTATTTTTGAGGGGTGAGAAATAATCTTAGTCATAGCCCTTAAAACAAGGGTTGCAAGACAACATAGTTCCTGCCAAATGCGGGCAAGGTCATTATGGGCTGAAGGAAAGAGCTACAGAGTAGTTCTGGGTTGGAGAATGTGTATGCTCTTTTGTCATAGTGATCAGATTGACCTCCACTCATTTTCAACTGATGACATCTTCACGTTTGTATGGTCTCTTGAGGTCTCCTGTTTAGAAAAAGGAAGTAAGTAATGTGTCTGGTTTGTTGAGGTCTCTTGTTTAGAACAAGGAAGTAATGTGTCTGCTAAGATTTTGGATATACAAAAAGTAATATCACTTGACAAATTTTGAATTGTACCACAAACCAGCGACACAAAATGTTGCCAAGGGAAAAAATTAATTTTCTTAAGAGCTCGATTAGATTAACACAAACACATACAAGATTATCTTTAAGGATGAAGTAACCCTTAAAGATGCCACCAGTCTTGGTAGTAATAGCCAATGCTTCCCTAATGTGTAATAGTCATTGGTTTGTTGACCCTAGTGATTTAAGCATTAAACATTTAGTTGTCATGATTTAATATGTAGCAACACTTAGTACCCATAATAGAACATGATTTAAAGATATTATAGTAGCACTAAAGAAAAATTCATTGCAGCATACTATTGGAATGGTTGGACCTCCTCTACTAATTAGCGAAATTCATCACATTAAACTGAGCATATTGTCATTGATATTCTACTGAGTAAGACAATTACTGTCAATGATAAAAGTTAGTTATTTGTTAAATGTCTATGGGATGGGGCTTCTCATAAGGTAATATGCCAAAGACTCTTATTTATTTTGAAACATAAATAAATTGGACACATATGTGGTGCTCAGATCACTAGATTCCACTTAGGATCCTCATCTTTTCCTTGATACCTTACCCATTGAATGATGCTATGATACACAGATCTCCTTTGGAAAGATGAATATTTGAAATAAGGAACCAAAAAGGTATACAAACAAGAGCTTCACTGCAATGAAATTAGTGCCAAATACTGGCCCAAATGACTACGCTACTAATTTATACTCTTGCTAGCATAACTTAGTTTTTCATGGGAGTAGTGAACATGTTGATATTAGCTTGGTACTACTTTGTAAGAAAACAAGTGAGAAATTCACACATTAGTTTAGAATGTTATACTTTGAAGTGTGTGTGTGTAAATCTTTTATAATAAATTTAAAAATGAATTTGGTAAATTCTTTTTTCTTAGGACGAGTATGTAATTTTTTAAGATAATTACTCACAAAAAGATAAAGTAATTAACAATAAAATTACCATCTGGAGGGTGAGTTATTCCACAAATCATGCCAGTCCAAATGTCATGTTACAAAGATCAAATTTAGATGCCCTGTTTCAACATGAAAAGATCAAATTCAAAAGAGCTTCCTACTTATTGGTAGTGAACAGATAACAAAGAGCCAAGTGTACCTTCACTCTAGGTCAAAATTATGTCCCATAAGAAGTCCAAGTGGTAATCTAATAACATAGTAGCACTCTATGTTTACATAAGGTTTGTTACTAATAACATAGTAGCACGCTATGTTTACATGGGCTAACAAACCTTTCTAACCTCCACCTGCAGCCACAACTGAGTTTTTTGCATCCAAATCATCAACTGAGGCTTAGAAAATTATGATACAATAGGATGAACCATAATGAAAAAGATCATCAATTATATAGTATAAACTACACACTACCAGAATCACAACTGTGTAAATCAAGACTTGTGAATGGGTATATACACTCTACTATTTGTACCCTATTCAAAACCATTATAACTCCAAGTAACAATGCTATATTGGACACTGTTTCCATGACCGCTTTATTACTCATGAATAATACTGAAAAATCATTTTTGGTTGCATGAATGGTGGCCATAAATAGAAGCCCAATTGACAATGTTGTTACAACCATGATGATGACATAAATTATACATTAACAGGACAATGACTAGCACCATCTTCTTTTAATTCTGGTCTTTCACTTATGTCTTCTCCCACTGCCTCTTCATTAGATACGTCCAGCATAAACCTTCCAAATATGTTTTCTTTTAAATTTACAACAATGTAACTGAAGCCAAAATCTACCTTACTAGTCCTACTTTCTCTCCATACATTCTGCATGTGCTCACTCACAATTTTTGACCTTTCTCATCATTCTTATGCTCTTTTTCTTGCACTCTTCTGATTTGTGATGCAATCATTATGCTAGCCCTTAATAATTTTCTTTCTCCAGTCATCAAGAGTTTGGTCATATTTTATAGTATAAAGTTATAACCTAACATTTTAATATTATTTAGTTACTGTTGAGATTTACAAGTTTTGATTGGAGCTATTTTTATAGTATGCTTCAACAATATTAGAAATCAGAGTGGCTGAGCTTGCATGTTATTTCTAGTGTTCTTTCTCTCAGTTTTTCCATATTGGTCATTCATAAATTTTACTGTTTCTATTTATGTTGGATCTTTCTAAGTCTCTTGCTGTAATTCTCAAAACTATTGAATGAACATTCAATATTAGATAAAAAAGTATTATCAAAGTTTTGAACAAATTTTGAATGAAATTGCACATCCTAGTTGTTTTTGAGTTTTACAGCTACAATTTTGCACCTCTGTGTAGTAGTTTTTGGGAGTGAATTAGTTGGAATTGTATTTTTTTATTGCTGGTTTTTAATTTTGTTTTTGTTTTTTAGCTGCAATTGTTTTCCCAGAAATACTACTTACTATTGTATGCTTCTATAATTCTTTACCTGTTACTGTAACTATAATATAGTTAAGAAAATATTAAAACAAAATGGGTCTGAATTGTTATTCTTCAATATTATAGTTATTGTGAACTGTAAAAGACTACTTGTTTGCTATCGAGATTTGTAGCTAAAAGTGATCTTTCATATGAGATTTAAGAAATCTTCAGGGGTAGACTAACTCAATTTAGAATTCATTTCCTTGGTTTTAATGAATTGGGATTTTTTTGAATTATATTTTCTAATTTTCATAGTTGTTCTTGCAAAAGAATAATTATTCTCATTTATGCTAAGCATCTGCCATTGTTTTACTCCAATTTTAAAATCTTTGATAAGTTTTTCGGGAGTAAAATTTTATTTTTTTAGCTTTTTGGATTAATATGGAGACATGCAACTATAGCTTGGGAGCATCATGTTAGATTCTTTCAATATTGGGTGGCAGAATAGCTGGAATTTCATTTTATTTGCGAGCTTTTATGGCATAGGGTTTTGTTATTTTCTGGCTTTTGCAATTTTTCTTGTGCTCTTTAAAATAGTTCCACATTGTTTTAACTTCTTGTGGTGATCCACTTTCCATATTTCTTTAATGGATATCCCTTGTCTGTCCGAAAGTTCTCATTTTATCATTGGAAGGAATCTTGCTTTACACCTGCCAATTGTAGTTTCTTGGAAGTCTTTAAAGCTTTTTCAAAATGTTCATTTTGTGCATATCCTACAACAATTGCAGTCCTTGAGATCACATTTCCTTCAGGGATACTATTGTGCCTTATATAATTCCACATTTTCCATACATGTCTACCAGGGTAGTTGCAACTAAAGCATTTGACAAAAAACCTCTACCCTTTATGCTTTGATGGATGTCCGTACTTGTTTTAGAGCTCCCATTTTGGCAATGAATAGGGAGGATAGATGCTAGCAAATAAAATGAAAATTAAAAAAAAAATGTGTTTAAAGATTAGTATATAGATACCATGTGATTGGCATGATTTGAATTTTCAAGTAAAACCCATTCACCGCACTCTAAATCCCTAATTAAACTAGAATTAATCTATTCAAAATATCCAGCAACTCCCTTCTTGTCCACAAATTTTTCAAAAGAACTGAGGTTTTCATGAACTTTTCAATGACTACAATTGACCAAGACATATATTACTCCTTAATTCTTTGGAAAGGATACATGGGAATGTGGTCCCCACCTTGCTCCCCCCAAAAAAGTCATGTTTTCCTTCAACATAGGGATGTCTCCTAGCCCTGAAATGCCCCCTTTTGAAGTTCATATGTCTTGGGGACCTTTGGCTACCCCTAGGATGGTTGGGAATGCATGTAATGTTCTTTGAGAATTATGGAGATAGTCAGCCAATGTGCTTTGACCTTTCTAGTGATGGCTAGGAAAATTTGTGATGCCCTTTGATCATGCTGGGGGTGTTGGGATTGTCCCCAATTTTTTTGGTTTAAAAGCAGTGAAAAGTATTTAAATATGTATAATATCTAGTGAAACTTGCGGACTCGCACCCCCCAAAAAACCTTGAAGTACTCATCCCCAAAATGTCCCTGCACTGGGTACTTGGAGTACCCGAGTACCCCAACCTTTGCCATTCCACAACCACACTGCCGGCAGTATGAGTACTTGAATTTCTATTTGAATTTCTATTTTTGAATGTTAATATTGGGTATGTACTATGTTACTATGCAAAATGTTCAAGGCTTCTGGTTTGTGTTGCAATTTTGCTATGTTCATGTATTTCAATTTGGTATGTTGTACTAAAACATCATTTCATAACTACCATTTCAAGTTCTATATATGTATTGTATACAACAACACCCTTGTCCCCTCACCTTGCTGTTGCCATCCCCCCACCATCCCCCGCTGTCCCAAAATTGAGGCCCTTTGTCTCCCTGTCCTAAAAAATCATCCCGGCGTCCTGATGTCCCGATGTTCCCAAGCACCAATGTTACATTGATAATATCAATTGCTAAAAATGTATTTTTTAAATTATTTATTGTTTCCTATAATTGAATCAATGAAAATTGAACCTTGAATTTGATGCATTATTTCAATTTCTAATTTGAATCTTGATGACATCTATAGCTCAAATAATAAAAAAATTGGATTTCTCTTATATAAGTTTTATACTACAGCCCTCCGCCCCCTACCTGTCATCCCAAAAAATGGCCTCCCAGATTGTTGTCCTGAAATATGTCCCACCATCCCCTGCCACCCTTGTGCCATACAGGCCACATAACATAGGATTTAAATTTAATTTACTCAATTTTTAATTCCAACTATTGTAGCATATCCATTCATTTTTATGTCTTTATTTGAATTTCCATTCTAAAGCTTCTGGCGTTTTGCTAAGCTTTTTTTTTTTTTTTAATGTTGTAATTCATATTAGTGGATATGTTGGGACTGTTCAATGAGTTTTTATAATTTTTTTGGCCTAGACTATAGCCCCTAGAGACAGTTAATAAAAAAACCAGTAACAAATGGATTTACTGCATAATCAGTTTAATTAATTATATAATATACTAAAATGTGTTGCAATAATCATCTACGTAAAGTGAGAAAAATGAAATTAAAATGAAACAAGTCCTATATGGCTGTCAAATCTTGGCATGTTGACAACTGATAAGCAAAGATAGGGATTGATAGGCTAATCTGGCTCTTTATTTTTTATGAAGGGTGCTCCCCTTAATACCACAAACACATAATAGAAATAGAGAAACAACAACAATAATATGCAAGAATAGAAAATTGGTTTCTTATTATCTCCACAAATGTGGAATTAAAAACTTTCAGAATTACAATATGCAAAGCCACATGGGCATTCCCTTACAATATTCTGTAGGACAAAGCCTCAAATCAATACCCAGATCTACTACCTAGAACTACCCTAGACAACACTACGGGCCTTCTTTATATAGGCAATTTCCACCGCCCAAGAAGGTTCTAGAAATTTAGCCCTTAGGGCTGACCAAACTTAGAATTATTTTATTTTACAATTTATTACATCAAAGTCGACTCAAAATGAGTTTTGAAACCCAAACAGAAATTTTGAAAAAAAATTATTTTTTGCCATTTCAGGTGACCCAACTTCTGAAGACCATAAGTCATCACCTGTTGACCCGATTGGCTATTATAACCCCATTTTGGAAACACCACGAAGCGCTATACAGGCTTGATCCTTGCAAAGCACTGGTCACCCAAATTTTCAACCTCATTTGGGGCCTCTAAATCCTTCAAAATTGAGTTCAAAGTTTCTGTACCCTGCTGCCAATACCAAAAATCTTCAATATCTTCAAAACTAGACCTGATCTAGCCATGAAACTTTGTTGGCAGGCTGATATGACTGAGATGAACCTCCATATGTAAAATCAGACATTTCGAGATCATAAGACAAACTTACTAAAAATAGAAAGTTTCCATAAATAGCGGCTCTACACAAGATAGCCCTTATTAAATACAAAAATAGAAATATTTTTGAGTGATGCCAAATTGTTCTTACACCCAGGATGCCCCTACATCAGACACCCAGGGTAATTTGAGAAGTGACCCTATCACGACTCAGGTGTGTAGAGGAAAACCAAGATGGTTAACCTCCTCCTTTGTTAGCCATGATGAATTTTCAACAGGTCATCCTTTCCATTTGACCAAATACTCTTCATATGTCCTGTTCCTTATGCTTCTGCCAACACGACTGTCCAGTATGTCTTCAATCTCCTTGATATCAGAACTAGTTGCTGGAATACTCCACTATGATGCTACAACCTCATCTTCAACACCTCCTTCATGATACTCTGTCAAATCTGAAATGTTAAACACTAGTGAAATATTCATCTCACTAGGCAATTCTACCTCATATGCATTTCCTGAATCATGCTTCTTTAGTATCTTACATGATCCAAACTTCTTCATTTTCAGCTTGTTATATGTACCAACTGCAAACCACTCCTTCTGCAAATGAACCATGACTTCATCTCCAACCTAAAATTCCTTATGCCTCCTTTTCTCATCTGCCTTAGTCTTATACTATGCATTCATCTTGGTAATATGCTTCCTCACCTCCTCATGGATGTTCTTCAAATGTTCTACAAAATCCTCAGCTTCAGCACTACTTATTTCTCCTTTATCTATCTTTCTCAGTTCAGATGCATTTCTTGGACTATTTCCATATACAATCTGGAATGGTGATTTACCAGTGCTCCTATTGACAAAATTATTGTATGCAAATTCTACCTGTGGTAAAATTAAATCCCATCCTGTTGGCTTATCTCCAACCAAACATCTTACCAAATTTCTCAAACTCCTGTTCACCACCTATGTCTATCCATCAGTCTGTGGGTGATGTGATGAACTGAACTTCAAATCTATCTTGAACTTCTTCCACAATGTATGCTAGAAATATCCAACAAACTTAGTATCTCGATCTGAAACTATGGTCTTTGAAAAACCATGTAGTCTCACTACTTCTCTGAAAAACAATTCTACTATATGAACAACATCATTAGTCTTCTTGCAGGGAATGAAATGTGCCATCTTCAAAAATCTGTCAACTACTACAAAAATTGAATCATGTCCCCGCTGTGTCCTCGCTAAACCAAGAACAAAGTCTATACTGATATCCTCCCAAGGCTTCTCTAGTATAGGTAATGGCTGATATAACCCTGTATTCTACTTCACTCCTTTCACCATCTGACATACTCTGCAACTCTATACAAACTTCTTCACATCTTGCTTCAATTGTGGCCAATAATAATTCTCACCAACCAAAGCAAGGGTTTTATCACGACCAAAATGTCTAGCCAATCCTCCACTATGCTTCTCTTTGATGAGATTCTCCCTCATAGAACTTCTTGGAATGCACGACTGACTCTCTCTGAATAGCATATCATCTTGGATGATAAAATCCAGCCACTTTGTCCTATCTAGAGTAATAGGTTCTTTACAAGCTTTCCAAGCTCCACCAAAATCAGGATCCTCTGGATACAAATTCTTGAGTTCCTTGAACCCAACCACTTCAATCTGCATCTCTATCAACAATAGTTGCCTTTTGCTAAGAGCATCCACAACCCTATTAGACTTTCCACTTCTGTGTTTCAAAATAAATGTATAACTCTACAAAAACTCAACCCATTTCAAATGCCTTTGATTCAACTTTCCTGGACTATTCAAATATTGCAAAGCTTGATGATCAGTATACAAAACAAAATCCTTAGGAAGCAGATAATGTCTCCACTTCTTTAATGCCTGAACTATAGCATAAAATTCCTGATCATAGACAGAATATTTTCTCTTGGCATCATTTAACTTCTCACTGAAATAAGCAATAGGTTTACCTTCTTGGCTCATAACAACTCCTATTGCGGTATCACTAGCATCACAGTCTACTTGAAACACCTTATTAAAATTTGGAAGTGCTAAAATAGGTTGTTCTGTAACTTTTTGTTTCAACAATTGAAAACTCTTTTTTGCCCCATTAGTTCACTTAAACTCTTTTCTATCCCCTCTCATTGTTTCAGTCAAGGGACCACAAATACTACTAAAATTTCTAATAAACTTTATGTAAAAACTAGCTAGACCATGAAAAGATCTTACCTCAGTAGCACTCCTTGGAGTAGGCCATTCAAGGATAGCATGTACCTTCTTTGGATCCATTTTTAGACCTTCTGCTTGTGTGCTAAAATGTTGTCACACTTCTATAAATCTTTACATGCAAGAAAACTCAAGAATGAACCCTCACAAATCGATCCATAGCTCTCTATGCATGGAGTTGCAAGATTTGTAAAATTGCTCTCAGCTAGAGCTATAAACTCGTGACCTTGCTAGTCAACCACACAATGAGAGATTCCAAATGAATGAAATGCTATGCAAATCTATATGAGAATGCAAATTAATCTTATGAGAATGAAGATGCAATTAAGCTATGAAAATGGAAATGAAAGAGTTACAAACCCTCTAATTAAACTATGTGAGATTAATCTAAAACATGAAAGGAAATGATACTATGATGATTCAACTATGATGCAAGCTAGGATGTGATGTAGATGCAAGATGAATGCCAATGATGCTCCAAATCTTCAAAACTTGATGCAAGAATATCTCCAAAGCTTCAATGACTTAGAAAACCTGTAGCATAATAATTCAAGTATGTATGGTGTATGTAAATGAGGAAGAGAGCTCTTCTTTTATAGGAAGTGAAAAATAATGGACCATGGAGATTAAGAGGCAAAAGACTTAATCAACGATGGAGAAAAAAAGAAGCTTGATCCTTGTGCACAAATATCCTCCAATAAGAAAATTAGAAGCATTTACTTTATGTTGAGCATTTAATTTATGTCCATGTGAGGCAAAAGAACTTTTCTTTTATTTTTTATTTTATTTTTCTTTATAAATAAGAATTAAATGCTTTATTTGTGCAACATAGGATAAGAAGAAAAGTAGAGATTTTTATTTAAATAAAAGGGGAGGAAATTCTTTTTAATTAAATAAAGGCTTAGGATAAAGTGATTTTATTATTTAATTAAAAGAGATTTTTAATTAATTAAAAGGGAGCATGTTCTCTTAATTAAATAAGATTTTTATTTTTATCTTTTTAAAATTAAATAAGGCTCAAACCTTAGGAAATATTGAATTGATTATGATTTGATCAAGGAAATTGATATATTTGAAAAATGTTGATTTTTGAAAATATTGATTCAGGGATTTGATAAATTGCTAAATGGGGCCCAAAGTCTAGGCGACCATTTTAGGGTGCATACACTGCTAAAACTACAAATCCTAAATACACTAACTCTTTCTTCACAAAACTGCACTTCTTCAAATTAATCAACAATTTCTCATCTCTTAGCTTCTCAAACACCATACGAATATGCATCATATGTTCATCCAATGTCTTGCTAAAGATCAAAATATCATCTAGGTAAACAATGACAAACTTACCCAGAAATTCTTTCAGAACCTCGTTCATGAGCCGCATGAAAGTGCCTAGTGCATTGGTTAGCCCAAAAGGCATGACTAACCACTCATACAGTCCTTCCTTTGTCTTGAAGGTAGTCTTCCATTCATCTCCTTCTTTGATCCGAATCTGGTAATATCCACTCTTCAGATCTATCTTTGAGAAATACACAGCTCCACTCAAACAGTCCATAATATCATCCATTCATGGCAATGGAAACCTATACTTGATTGTGATCTTATTCATTGCTCTGGAATCTATACACATTCTCCATTCTCCATTCTTTTTTGGTGCTAATACCATTGGTACAACACATGGACTCAGGCTCTCCCGAATCAATCCTTTTTGTAACAACTCATGTACTTGTTTGTTCAACTCTTCACTTTCTGTTGGTGTCATTCTGTGTGCTATCTTGTTTGGCAAACTGGCTCCTGGAATCAAATGCATCTGATGACTGATCTTCTTTACCAATGGTAATCCATCAGGTACATCATCAGATACAATATCCTGAAACTCATTCAACAAATCTGCAACCTCTACAGGTACATCCTCTACTTCTTCTTTACTAGCTTTTGGAATTAAAGCAAAACACACATGCTCATGCCTCATACCATCTAGGAATTTTCTTCCATCAACAAATGTTATTCTTGCATTACCGCATACATTTTCTTCGGTCTCCTTCAATGGCTTTAGCTTATGTCGCACTCCATCCTTTGTCAAGGAATAGGTATTTGCATGACCATCATGTATAGCACATCTGTCAAACTGCCACGATCTACCCAACAACATATGACATGCATCCATAGAGATGATATCACATAGTACCTCATCTTGGTACCCGTCGATCTTGAACTTTATCGGGCATTGTTCACTAACCATGACCTTGTGGTCATCTTGCACCCAGGCAATCCGATAAGGATGTCAGTGTTTCTATCTCTTGAGCTTCAACTTTGTCACCATCTCTTCTGACACCAAATTGTCAGTGCTTCCACTATCGATAATCACATCACAACATTTACCCTCACACTTGCATCTAGTGCGAAATAGGCTCCTCCTTTGTTTACGTTCATTCTCACCACTCAGTAGGACTCTTCTGTTAATTAGCATTTATCCTCTTTTAGCATCTTTAGAATTTGATGATCTGACATCTTCATCTACATGTGCAACTCTAGCTTGGCCTTCATTCCTCCTATCTGTCCTTCCTTGGTGTTGAGGACATTCAAATGCCCTATGACCTTCTTCTCCATAGTGAAAACATGTTCCACGGAAGCCTCTTCTTCCTGAACCTTGTCCTCTTCCTCTTTCTCTCCAATCTCTATTATTCTGATCTTGGAAATGATTAGAATTATTTCCTCTCTGATTCTAGCTTCTACTAGCCTCATCCTTCTTTTTTGGATCTTCATTTCGACCACCATATGACCGTCCATCAGATCTTCCACCATGCCCTCTTCTATTTTGTCTACTCTCAAACTTCTTGTTCAACTTTTCCTTGACTTTTAGGGAAAACTGGTATGCCTCCTCAATACTATTCATTCAAACCAGATTCAGCTCCTCCTGAATGCTTGGCCTCAACCCATTAAGGTATCAAGCAACTTTCTCCTTATCAGCTTTTGCATGGCCTGTTCTAATGAGGAGTCGATAGAACTCCTCTGTATACTCCTAAACAGATCTTCCTGTTTGCTTCAAACTTTGCATTTTCTTTAGTAGGTCAAGCTCATAATCAACAGGAATGAACTATCGCTTCAACTTATCCACCATCCGATCCCATCTTGTGATTTTATCTTTCCCTCTTCTATTTCGCTTCAATCGAATTTCTTGCCACCATATCTTCACATGACCTTTCAGTCTGGCCTTCACAAATTTGACCCTATCAGGATCCTCAACATCTTCATACTCAAAATATTCCTCACATTCATTGATCCAGTTGCTCAATTCCTCTGGGTTAAGATTTCTAGAAAATGTAGGAACCTCAATCTTAGGTCTTTTCCCAATCTTGGAAATCGCCCGAAAAAGTCTTTCTTCCTCCTGGTTCACAATTTTAGCTTTTCCTTCTTGATATTCTTCTTCGGCTTCATCCTCTCTTTCGTCTCTGACATTAAGATTCATTCCTCTATGAATCTCTTCTTGCAATGCTCGCACTTATCTCTACAGCTCTCTAACCTCAGGTGTCACAGCACCAGCTCTTCCGCCACGTTCTCTTCGTGGAGGCATTTTCGCGATGTGCGCTAAAACCCTAACCACAGTCCTGGTGCAAACTGCCTCATAGTCAGCGATCTATTTACACACTCAAGAACTCTTGCTTTGATACCACTTGATGAAGGGTTCTCCCCTTAATACCACAAACAAATAACATAAATAGAGAAACAACAACAATAATATGCAAGAACAAAAAATTGGCTTCTTATTATCTCCACAAATGTGGAATTACAAACTTTCAGAATTACAATATGCAAAGCCACATGGGCATTCCCTTACAATATTCTGTAGGACAAAGCCTCGAATCAATACCCAGATCTACTACCCAGAACTGCCCTAGACAACACTACGGGCCTTCTTTATATAGGCAATTTCCACTGCCCGAGAATGTTCTAGAAATTTAGCCCTTAGGGCCGACCAAACTTATAATTATTTTATTTTACAATTTATTACATCAAATTCGGCTCAAAATGAGTTTTGAAACCCAAATAAAAATTTTGAAGAAAAATTATTTTCACCATTTCAGGTGACCCAACTTCTGAAGACCATAAGTCATCACCCGTTGACCCGATTGGCTATTATAACCCCATTCTGGAAATGTCACGAAGCACTCTATAGGCTTGACCTACGCAAAGCACCCGTCACCCAAATTTTTGACCTCATCCGGGGCCTCTAAAGCCTTCAAAACTGAGTTTGAAGTTTCTGTACCCTACTGCCAATATCAAAAATCTTCAATATCTTCAAAACTAGACTTGATCTAGCCATGAAACTTTGCTGGCAGGCTGATATGACTGAGATGAACCTCCATATGTAAAATCAGACATTTTGAGATTGTAAGACCAGCTTACTAAAAATAGCAAGTTTCCATAAATAGCGGCTATGCCCAAGATAGCCCTTATTGAATACAAAAATAGAAATATTTTTGGGTGATGCAAGATTGCTCTTACACCCAGGATGCTCCTGCATCAATTTTCCTTTTCAAGATTAAGTGCAGCCCTAAGTAATAGATAATTTCCTTTTATAAAAAACCCCTCTTAGCCCATTTAGATGAAGGCTTCTATCAAGTATAATGTTAGACATCTATTAGCTTTGAACATGTGGTTGTTGTTATGAGATGGGGTAGAAAATGTTTATTTGATTATTAGGGAATGGGAGATGCATTTTAGGCATTGTTTTATGGATGCCATTTTAAGGTAGAGCTATTAAATAAATAGGGAAAAAGTTTAAATATAGCAAATTTTCAAATATTCATAAGATAAGGCTGATAAGAAACTCATCATATACATCATACATCTATAATACATAACATTATAGTTGAATTGAGAGTGATAATTTCATTCAAAGAAATTTAGCATCAACAGATTTTAATTTTCTTTCCAACAGTCATTAAATTCAATTTTTCAAAAGTCAAAGAGTTTTTCGTTGGTAGAATTTTGACTCCAGTTACATGTCTCAGAATTTGCTAGCTCTTCAGTGTCAAATTTCATATGTTGTTTCAGTATTTTGGTCACTACTAATTTCCATTCTCCAAATTCAATTTTCATGTTTTACTATAGTTTATTGTCGTTGGAAAAGATGGTTGTCCTATAGTTCTATAATTTTGTAACAAAAGATAGAATATGGCCATTATTGTATGACTTGATTTTAGTTAGATCTATATAAAATCCTAAATTTTTTTCTTTATTTTCTTCCCCAGGCACCTCAGCAAGATTATTGCTATGACTGGGGGATTTTCCTGCTCCATTATGTTAAAATATTTTTTTGAGATGCGCAAACAAATTTTAACCTTTTGGAATTGAAGAACAGAGTTTCCAAATTTGTAAGCTTCATCCTTGCCTCTTCCTTCTTATTGAATCATTATGATGGTAGTTGTACATCTGTATTGGAATGTGTATGTATGTTTAAAATTATTTAGAGATAAATTAGCATGCAAATTGTGTTACTTGGCGACCGGTCCCCACCCATCAAACATATCCCCTTCACTTGAGGCATTTTTGGGATAGGGGGACATTAGGGGATATCCTATAGCAACATGTTAATTTATTTTTGGATAGGACAATAATTTTTATTTAATTTATTCATTCATGCTCAAAAGAAATTATTCTCTCCCTTAAATAAGCCTTAAAAATATAGTGATCTTTTTTATTACCTCATTGCTGCCCATGAAAGTGTGGGAATTAAATTTGGGTTACCTCCATTTCATCCATATCTAAAATTACTTTAGCTATAGAGTCTAGACAATGGATAATTTATCCCATAATTAACAATCATTTACCATATTAATGAGCACCGTATAAAGTAATATGTATACAACCTTTTTGGTGGTATCTCAAACATGATTAGAACATATATTTTAACTATCCCAAAATTCATGACTATCATGAATAACTAGCTTAGTTTCTTTTTCCTAATCAAAAAATTAGGGGAAGGAAAACTATATTTTGTCAGTCAAGTTTTCCTAACATCAGTCTTTATCTTCCATTTTTTCTGATGTTTGGACTGAGAATATAAACCAACTAGCTATTAAATTAGAAAGTTTCAACTTTCATTGGGAAAATATTTATTGTTGAGAATATTAATTTGTGGGGCCAATGCAAATTGTATCATAATATGCATTTAAATAAGTTTAAATTATGTCTTGGTATCAGACAGATGCATCTAATAAGCATCATGTAAATTTTTATAGAACCTAGACATTAGAGTTGTTGAAACACTAGAGTTATTTTTTCCATTTTTATAATCCTTCCTCTAAGTGTGAAAATATGTGTGAAAATATGGACAACAAATATTTTAATATGTATCTATGAGGCATTATTGCTTGTTATGCATCTATCCTGGTTTGGAATTAACCTTGTCAATTTTACCTATTATTTTTTCTAGTGATTCTGTGTTTCTTGTATTTGTATGTTCTCTCAACATTCTAAAAAGAAGAGAGATGAAGCAGTAGAAGTTGCACTTGTGTTTATTGGTAGTAAGGTATTTAAATTTATTTGTAAAGACACATATTTAGATGCCTCACATACAAAATTACCAGTCTATTTTGCAATTCATAGAGTTTCCTAATGGATCTCTATTCAGTTATTGGCAAGAGATAACTTGATATATTTTGATTTGTTTAGATTTGCACTTTATAAGTTTGGATTATTGTTATTTACTAATAAGAATTTTCCATTCTTAGCTATGCTCACAAGACATTTCATGTAATGGAGGCACATATAGAGGGTTATTGATCTGCTAAAGGTATTTGTTTCTTAAGCACATGTTTCATTTCTTATCATTTTTTTTTGATAAAATTAAATTTTTATTTAAATCCTACGATTACTATTACATGATAATTAGATCCTTCAAAATGTCAATAGACATTCTCAAGTCATGCCACTAAGGTTACTATCTAAAAGAGATATTTTATCACTATCCTTTGCATATTTGATCATGACATTATTAGTTGTTTACTATTGTCCATTTTGTTGATATACCTCTTGAAAGCTAATGTTTTCATGACTACTCATTGTGTGCTTTATAAAACATTATCAAACTTAAATGTTTATAAAAAATATTTGAGGCATTGTTAGAGGATGCAGTGACAAAAATTAAGTGCTTATGTCAATTCTCTATTGCAAGAAAAAAATGTGTAACATTAACTTTTTGCTAATGCCAAACTTTTTATGGATGTTTAAGGGACTATGGCTAGGAATTATCCGTGGCAATTGTGTACAATCAATTTTAGAGACTGGGAACCAGATTAAAGTAATTTCAATGAGACTTTTCTTACAACATTAAAAGCACTGGTATGTGGTCACTTCTATTTTCTTGATAGACAAGTTTTATGGTTCCAAAAGTTGAACTGTAGAATTATAATGTTTCTATCCCATTATTATGAGGAAGGGAATTAAAATGATTCTGCATTTACTATAGTACAAATCAATTCCCTTGTAATGTATAGTTTGTTTTTCATATGAAATCATTATTCTAGTGTACCAGAATATTTAATATAATGTCATCTACTATAGCCAGTTTTTAGTGCAATTGCAATATTCTTCCTCTACTACAAGAAAAAGTGTTTTTAGGGCCTCACATGTTTCTTTCTTCCCATGGTTCTTGTTGGCCTCAGTAGTTTTAGGGTTTCCTCTATTTTTACAATAGCACAAAGTGTCCTTTGGATGATGTGGGTAGGGCTGTACAAATTCCAAAGGTCTTAAGTTTTAACAGTCATTATTTGTGTATTTGTTCTTTGGACACTCTGGCCCATTGTTTCACTTCATACTTCAACAAAAAGTACTATCATATGCACTTGTTCATGTTTTTTCACATACTAATTGCTTATAAACATAGAGTTGCATATTTTGATTAGGCTTTGTCTTAGGGATTAGGAGTTTTTTTTGCTAGAACTACAGACCACCCGAATCAAAGGAGAGTTTTTTGCATTTAAGGTCTTGTCTCTTGTTTAACTATAATATTATATATATCTGATCCATAGAAAGTCAAAAACAAGAAATTGGTCTTTTTAACCTTTTTTTTCAGTCTGCTTTGTTTGGGATTTTTAGTGTGCTTGATCATTACCTATGTAATCTAACGTGTTATTTTTTTCTTTTTGCAAAAATGTATTGATAAACTCAAAGAAGGGGATAAAGTTAATGTGTTAGATCCATATGATGGTGTTGTTGTGGGTATTGGGTGGATTCACTCCTTATCTATTGTAGATGGAGTCAACTTGAAAGGAACTAGAGATGCAAATGTAAACATTTTAAAAGTCACAAGTAACGTACCCCTTGCTTATGAAGACAAAAAAAATGGGGCTATTCATCTTAAAGAGAAAGAGGAAACCTTCACACGATGGCAACTAAAGTATTTGGAAAAAATGACATAGTTGATCAACAAGTTTATTATGTGTTATTTGTTAGAAATTTTGGGTCACTTCTTTATATTAAAATATTTTGAATGTGTTGTTTAGAGATTTTAATCATCAAGGTGTATTTGAAAGTTGGAAACTCTTAGACAACTTTGACATTATAATTTGATATATATTTGCATTAATTTTTCTTACTCGAGATTACCTCTATTTATCATCATGATGTTGAATCAATCTTTTAATTCTAGTCTATCATAGCTTGTTCATGTCTAATACTCTTATTTGCTTTTATGATTTAGTTCAAATCTAATATTATGTTTTTTTTACATTTTAAATTTATTAAATTATTCATTTCATAACTACATTTATTACCAAATAACAAAAATGACCAAATAAACTAACAATTAAATGACCAAATAAATGGCCAAATAAAATACCAAATGAACAAATAAATGACTAAATAAATGACCAAATAAATAACCAAATAAACTACCAAATGACCAAATAAACTACTAAATGACCAAATAAACTACCAAATGACCAAATAAATTGCCAAATGACCAAATAAACTACCAAATGACCAAATAAATGACCAAATAAACCAACAAATAAACTACCAAATGACCAAATAAACTACCAAATGACCAAATAAATGACCAAATAAATGACTAAATATATGATCAAATTAATGACCAAATAAATGACTAAAATAGTTTAGTCAAATATTTGGTCACAAGATATATGACTGGCAATAAACTACCACTGGTCACGTGACCAAATTTGGTCATTTATCTACAATTTTTGGTTGTTTACTTGGTCATCTATTGTTTTTTTTGTACTAGTGTTGGTCACATAGATCTTCTTCTGATGGTTCCACACTTCGCACACTCTGCTCTGCTCTGCTTCATCATCATGAACCACACTCAAGCAATCACAAATGACTGCCTATAAATATCTTTTCTCTAAATGATATAATCAAGTTAGCCTATTAGGACCACCTTGAAATTATATTAGATAAACCATAAAAAACTCCAACAAACATTATGTCAGCTTTATGCATGCAACTCATTCTGTAGACACACGCTACACACTATCGGCTCTACCAAAACAACTGGATCTTTCTCCACAAGCTGAATTAACTCATGCACTCTTAACTAAACATCAAAAACTCATCTCTTAGCTTAACTCCAAGGGTGCATATGCTAAATATTGGCACAAGTCAAGAACCAATAAAATCTCAATCGGCTCTCCTAAAAAAAATAGGAAACTACTACTGGCAAATAGCGACTACATAACTTTACTTGCATTCAATATCAGACCATGTGTCCATAACTAAAACATCACTGATATGTCTTTGACATATATCCAAGGGTGCAAGCATCCATGACAACTATACGAACAACCATACTCAGAACACTATCTGTTACTCTATTAGGAACATTGCTAACATAAGATACTATATAACTATCTATACTAATAGTTAACCTCTATGCCCATGATATCATCTTGATATCATGTCCTTGCATCATATACTGAAAGCTTTCTTCATAGGACTTCCATGCATGCTACTTTCCATATGTTGTCATCAATGACAAGCATACAGTCAGTACTGGCCTACTGGAAAATCTCCAACAATTTACACATCTATAACAAAAATACAATAGGTGCATAGCCTTTACAAAACAATATTATATACACTAACCAAAATACTAGTAGTTGGCTCCATAATCTATTCTGTTCTATCACTCACTGTCTATGACACATCAACTCATTATATCTTCATCATACTAAGCCATCTGATCTTGCACTCTTAAGCATAGCTCAATAACATATCCAAAATCTTATCTTCAGGGGAACATACCAAAACTTGGTCATACGAACATGCGTTAATGCTCTATTCTTATGGCACTTCACTGACTGTCCAGTCTTCCATGCTTAGTCACTTTCTAATCTTATGAGTAAGTGTGCTGAAACCAAAACTCCATATGACTTTGTTTCCATAATGACAACACTAAATTATAGTCATATAAACCAATATAGTCAACTTGCCAACAATTCCTTATCCAACAAATCTAAAATTTATTCTGCACTGCGAAAATCCTCTTCTTGATCATGATTTCCATTTGTCTCCACACAAATCTAATCTAATGTAGATGCTTCTTAAATCTATTCACAAATTATTCTTCATATGAAATTTCATTAGGGCACTCTATAGATTCCACAATGCATTCATTTTCCTCAACATATTCATCACAATAGATATATGTATTGTGTTTCTAAACCTCATCTATTGTGTGAACTGATTCAACTTGGATCAACACTTCCTCTTTGTTTGATTTTGAAATACTATTATGCATCAATGCCTCTTCTATAACTTTATCATTTTCTTCCATTACATCTTCTTATACAATTTTAAGAATAAGCTTTACTTGATCACGAGTTACTCTTAAACTGTATATTTTGTTTAAAAACTCCTTGTGTGAAGGCCTAATATTAGAAAGTATCTCATGGATAATATCCATAATCCTTATAAATACACTCACCATATTCTCATTCTCATACCTTTCTAAATTAATAAATACATCCAAGGGAGACATACAAAGCTCTACTTCCCAGATATAATTCTTATTTTCATCTAGTTCATAATACACATTATCTCCTTCACTTGCATCATGAAATTCATTTAAGAACCATTTCTCAAAATCCTTCCATGATGAGATGCTCTGTGTAGGTAGTGATTCATATGCCTCTCTTGCATTATCTTTTAATGTCCCGAAAAATAGTTTCATTGCATGATCTTCTGCACAAATATCATAGTTCTCTATAAATGCATAAAATGCATCCAAATTTTTAGCTACTAATTCATCCCATCCTCCATGGAACTTTTGTACAAGTTGTGAAAACTTAGGTGGCAACTTAAAAGGAATACAATGGAATCTCCTGAGATCCAATGGCCTGATACCATTTGGAAAAAAATGGTTTTTTCTAAAATGGTTGTTTATTTCAGATACATTCTAAATATCTGAATTGGCAGTAACTTGTGTCTTTGTACATTAGGTTCTTGAAAATTGAGTTTCTGTTGGAAATATTCAAGACTATCTAGGTTACTGAGAGGGGAGGGGTGAATCAGTAACTTCAACACTTTTAACAGATTTAGATCTTAATAATATTAGATTGATAATCTAACTGCATGCATGAGGAATAGAAAGAATAAAACATTCATAACACTTAGAACACAGAGATTTGGTGACCCAGAAACCTTCCAAGTAGAAAGTAAAACTGGGGTGGGGATGATACCCACAAAAATTCAATACTGTAGTATAAAGTTTGCCGATTAAGGCTTACAATGATCACTTTTGATGATCTGCCTTGTTAGGAGCAATAAGGACTGCTAGGTCCACCTTGTTAGAGGTTTTACAAACATACAATGAAGTATGCACTTGGTTAAGAGATTTTTACAAAGACTGTTAAGTCTACCCGGTTAAAGGATTTCAAACTGATTCACTTGTTAGGATGAAATAGTAGATCTCTTGCTTGTAACTGTACTTGCTAATTGAGATTCTCTGATGTACTGATCACTTTTTGTGATGGATAGATCTTTTCTACTTCTTATACTGCTGTAGCCCTTTGTAGTTTTCTTATCTCTACCTTTCTCTCTTTTTCATACTTCGCTACTTCACTCCTTGGATATGATACAAAACATTGTTTATATATCAATCCAAAACAATTAAAAAATAATTACAAAGTTGGCTCTTAAACAAGTAAACACAAATATTACTGAGTCGGCCCAAATATAGTTACACGGTTACTGCAAACTAACTCGGTGACTTTCTGATACTCGGCATCCACTGCATCACTTAGCATCATCATGCACTTGGTAGAAGTGGAAAATCAGTCCATACTAACCACTCGGTCATAGTTTTGAACTCGATAAATACTTGAGACTCGGTACATAAAGTGTTACTCGGTAGAAACTAAATTTCCTATTTAACCGTGCAGCACTCGGTAAACACTATGAAACTTTGTGAGCTCAGTATGCACTGTTTTACTCGGTAAGCTCTGCTCAACTCGAAAAGCTCAGTTCTGCTCGGTATGTACTGATCTACTCAGTATGTACTGATCTACTCGGTATGTACTAATTTGCTCGGTATGTACTGATCTGCTCGGTATGTACTGATCTGCTTGGTATGCACTGTTCAGAATAAGTGTTGTCACTAATGACAATCATGCTTAATGCCAACAATCTCCCCCTTTAGCATTAGTGACAAAAACACTTATAGCCAAAACTTATATACAAGAATCATGCTGAATCTTTTTTTGATTTTTCAAAATGTATCTTTGTCAAACTGCAATTTATACGTTTCATGACTCCCTTATATAGAGTAGTTTCTCCCCCTTTCGTATTATACACTCTCTCCTATACATTTTCTCCCCCTTTTTGACAATAATGCCCAAGGTGTATATACAAGTATTTTACAGGGAGAATCCAAAATGTGAAAGAAAATCAGAATGTACCTTCATGATTAGTGCCAGAGTTCTGTGCCAATTCTCTTGCAAAATCTTGCATGTTTGGAGTGCAATTTGGACTTCTGTAGAGAGTTCAATCATGTGATCTACAATGGAAAATTGATTGTCATGGAGTAATGCTTTTGAGTGAACAATGTGCTTTTGCATTATGTCCATGATGGGAAGGATCATATTCTGAATATCTAGCAGTGTTGACCAGATCTTTGTATCTTCTTTTAATAATTCTGACTGCCTATTTGATAGGAATGTGATTTTCATATGATGTGCAGAGCTTGAACTAGGTTCAAGTTACAACCTCTGTACACTGTCCTTCAGATCCTCATCAATCTTATTCAAGTTTTCCTTGACTTCCTTAGTGAACTCAGCCACATTACATAGCTTAGCAACAAGTGAGGTAACATTGGAATAGGAGGATTCAATATCTGTCAAAACTGAAGATAATTCTGCCTGATTAATAGCTATATGCTGAGCAACATGCTCAAGCACTTTATTGTCAAATTTCTTCTCAGCTTTCTCAATAATCTTCTCTAACGCAGAGGAATCCTCATGGAACTTGTTTACTGCCTCAGCTAACTATAAAAAAATATGTTGAGAGGAATCAACTTTAATACCTAATGCTTCTGACAAAATATCCTTTGCATCTTCAATAATTTTATATTCCTTGTCCCTTTCTTCTTTTAGTTTCTTCTGCTTTTCTTTCTTTTGAAGGAGTTCACCAATGTTTTGCATTTGGTTTGCTGAAAGATTTGCAAAGTCTAATTTTGGAATCTCTATCTCCTCATCTAAGTCTATATCCTCTTCTACATTCTTACTCAGAAATCTTGTACTTGGTTGAGCCTTAGGATCAACTGTTATTGCACTTAATGCCTTTGTAGAAGTTATTGTAGACATTGTAGGACTAGCTGTGAAAAATGATAGACTACCAACTAGAATACTTGAAGGGCTCAAAGCTGAAGTATTCACAATTGTAGAATCAAAAACTGAAATACTTACTGAAGTATCCAAAACTGAGGTACTTACTACTGGAAAACTTGATATGGAAGTAGGTACTAAAGTAGATATAGGAGATTGCAACTCAGTAAAAGAGGTGGTAGTCATTTCTGTTGATGATTCATTGAGTTGTGGTAGTGATGATTTGACATTTGATGTATCTGTGGAAGTTTTCATAATCATACTTGAAGTTATCTCCATGCTAGGTGTAGCAACTTTTGCTGGAGAGTGAGGAAGTGAGGCAATGACTTCTGTAGCTATCCGAACAATATCATCTTCCTCATCACTTTGCTTGTCTACCTTAGTATCTTCTTCATGTTCATCACTGTCATCATTAATATCCTTGATTATCACTGTTTCAACACTCAGTTTGTGAAGATTATAGATGTTTTTCCATGTGGCAGTCGTACTCTTCACAACCGACTCAATATCTTTGATCAAAATCAAAAAACTATTGAATTTGAGTGTCATCTTAATTTCATTATCTATCAATGCCTTATTAATTTCAGCATTTTTCAAACTTGGCATTAATTGCCTCAAGGTTTGAGCATAGATGTCCTTGACAGTTTGTCTTGCATTGGACCATCTTAACTTAATTTTGTTCAGCAGAGTTCCTGGGATTTGAGAAGCTATCTCTTCAGGTGAGTATTTCCATCTTCCTATTTTCTCGATAACAACATCTTCAATTTCCTGCTGCTCTTCCTCAGATCTGATTTCATATTTGAGAGATCTGAAGTTTGCAATTCCAGATTCTTCTCTCAAGTCCTTGATCTTTTCTTTTAATGAAGGAGGAGGCCTTTTGAATACTATTTTTTCACTGTCTTTGCCTGCCTTGCCTCTTGCACTCCTTCTTGTAAATACTGCAGAGGGTTGCTTGGGTGCCTTGGTGATAAATACTTTTCCTTTCTTCTTTGCTGGTACTTGTTCTTCTTCCTCCTCATCCTTTTTCTCTTCTTCTTCTTCAAAGTCCTCTCCTTTTTCATCGGTTGACATTCGAGGTGTGCTAGCTTGTATTTTGGCTAACCTCTTTCTTCCTTTGTTAACCGCCTGTGGAAGCTTTATACTAAGCTCAATTCTCTCCTTAGCTTCTTCATATGTCCCAAAATATGGTGCCTTTGGGTTAACAGGTTGATTAATTAGGGCTTCAATAATATTCTTTGTTTCAACAATATTTACCTCATAGGGAAGAGGTTTCACATGTACAATCCTTGGTTTTGCTGCCTGTATATACAGATTATCACAGTCCACCATAAAAAAATATCATCTTTGTAATCTTCCACCAATTTTTGTGGCATCCAGAATCTATTGTTCATTTTCTCTTTAAATGATTCAAAATAGTTATCCATTATGCTTTCAAAATTGTCACCCATTTCTGAAATGTATTCATTCATCTAATAAAGAACCGGCACATCTTTTCTCCATACTACCATGCCTTTTGATGGGAAAAACTTATGAGCATAGAAAAATAAACAAACCAACAGTGAGCCAAACTTACATGGATTTTTCTTTGAGGTTTTGATGCTCTCCATGTTCTTGTTGAACTATCTCAACAAAAGATCTGCTATGTCAAATGACAGATTGTTCTTTACAATTTTATACGCTAGGTCAACTGCTTCACATGGAACACTGTTCTGCCAACTTGAACTGTATATCTTGTGAGCTATGATATGTATACCAAACTTCAATTTTGCATCAATAATTCTGCTTATCTTCATACCTCTACCATCCCACTCGGCTAGGGTTTTCTCTTCCAGTTCTGTCTGACCTAGGGTTTTTGTAGATTTTGCCTTGTCGAGCATGGGAAGACCAGTGATTCGGTGAATCATCTTCTTCATAATCTCTACTAGTTGCTCAAGCCATATTTTACCTTCATGTACTTGACTAAGGATATATCTGATCCATTTTATCTGAAAGCTCTGAGGCAAGTGTGTGATGTGAACTAAACCCTTATCTTCCAAATGTTGATGTTCCGGTTTGAGAACACCATTGACACATAGTTCCTCATGAATAGTATCTATCTCTAGGGTTCCAAGCTCTTGAATTGTACACTTAAAATGACTACAAATATCATTAATAAGAAGTACCTTAGGAGGAATCTAAGATTGAGCTCCACTCGGGTCTAGGTTTCCGGCAACTGCGGGCACGAGTTTGAAGTCTGGTGCTTTCCATTCTCCATGAACCAACATTTCTGAATCTTTCTTCATTTTAGTGCTAGATGATGCCATGGTAGCTCAGTGAACATAGTAAATTCTTTGAGGAAAGAGAATATCTTGCTGAAATATGCTTCGAAATGCTTAACTGCACTAGGAGACTTTTGTTTGTGGTGAATAGTGAACTTGATTTCACTCCTTTTGTTAAAACTTTGTCATTAATGCTCAGTACGAATTAGGGTATAGAATTAGATAGGCTATCATCCACTATGAATTAATTGCTCGGTGAAGACTCTGCAACTCGGTGATCATACAAATTCATACTTCTCCAACCTTACTCGGTAACCAAATGAAGTTAGGTTACTCCCGACCTTTCTCGGTGGTAACTAATACTGACCTTCTTGTGATCTTGCTATATCTTGCATACTGATTTGGATCTATCTTCCTTTTAGTTCAGGAACTATTTTGTAATATGTCTATGAAGATACAGTTCTAGTGCTTTCTTGGAGACTAGTTAGAGCTCATAGAGCCACTCCCTTCATTAGTGACTTCAGGATTGGTTTTCTCAGTAGGTTTAGGAATCCACTTCTGTCTCATCTTCTTCCTAATGTTATTTTCTTTTTCTTTTTTTTCATCTTCATTTTTGCCTAAATTCATGCAATTTTTAGCTATGTGACCAAGCTTACTGCAATTATAACATCTTATGGTAGAATCCCTTTTTCTCAAGTGGTGCCTTACACAATTCATGCGAATGTGTCCATATTCTCCACAGTAATGACATCTACACCAAGTGTTGTAATCCCAACCAAACATTGCTTTAATAATTTGTTCCACTAGATTGGGTGTTTTAGTTCTACATTCTGATGCCTTATGACCTTGTTTGCTACATTTGTGACATATGCCTTTAAATCTTGGTTTTTCCTTACATTCATTTGCTTTATGACCAAGATGATTGCAATTGTAGCATTTTCCATTGAATTTTTCTTTTCCATTGCTCCAACACTTGTTTGAAGCATGACCAATTTTGCCACAGTGATTACAGGTAGGTTTCTGATTCTTTTGAGTACCTTGTTTGGAGGATTCACCTTCCTCTTTGTATCCAAGTCCTGCTTTTCCTTTTTGCCTATGAAGGTTTCGTTCATACACCTGATTCATATCTTCTTGAGATTTCAACATTCTCTCATTGATTTGCCTTTCAGCATCTAGCTCACTCATCACTCTTGAATTGATTTTCTTTTCAGATCTCAGCTCTTCTCTCATATTTTCATTTTCTAATCTTAGAGTCAAGATTTCTTCATTTGCATTGGAGATTTGATCAATAAGATTTTCTAGCTAAAGAGTTTTATTCTAGATTTCATTGTTCTTTCCATCTATTTCATCTTTCATCTTGTTTCTTTGTTCCAAAATTTCACAGAATCTTGTTGACTGAATTTCCTGTTCTCTTTTCAATTTTCTCACTTCCTCTTGCAGAGATCCATTCTTTTCTAGAAGTTCTTTGATTGCATTGTTTGCTTCATCTGAGCTGCTTGAAGGGAAAAAGTCTTCAATCTTTTCTTCAACATACTGGTGGTCATTGATCTGATTTGCAAGTTCCTTCCTTCTTTTTAGGGAAAGGGAAAGATGCTCTCTTGCTTCTTTGAGTTAAGTTATGGCCATTTCCTGATCTAGCTTTTCATTCTCAATTACTTTGTTCAGTCTGAATATCTCCATTGTCCTGAATCTTTTCTCAAGCTGTCAAACTTTATTCTGAGATCAACTAAGCTCTGATACCAATTGTTGGAAATATTCAAGACTATCTAGGTTACTGAGAGGGGAGGGGTGAATCAGTAACCTCAAAACTTTTAACAGATTTAGATCTTAATAATATTAGATTGATAATCTGACTGCATGCATGAGGAACAGAAAGAATAAAACATTCATAACACTTAGAACACAGAGATTTGGTGAGTCGGAAACCTTCCAAGTAGAAAGTAAAACTGGGGTGGGGATGATACCCACAAAACTTCAATGCTGCAGTATAAAGTTTGTCGATTAAGGCTTACAATGATCACTTCTAATGATCTGCCTTGTTAGGAGCAATAAGGATTGCTAGGTCCACCTTGTTAGAGGTTTTACAAACATACAATGAAGTATGCACTTGGTTAAGAGATTTTTACAAAGACTGTTAAGTCTACCCGGTTAAAGGATTTCAAACTGATTCACCTGTTAGGATGAAATAGTAGATCTCTTGCTTGCAACTGTACTTTTTGATTGAGATTCTCTGATGTACTGATCACCTTCTGTGATGGATAGATCTTTTCTACTTCTTATACTGCTATAGCCCTTTGTAGTTTTCTTATCTCTGCCTTTCTCTCTTTTTCATACTTCACTACTTCACTCCTTGGATATGATACAAAACATTGTTTATATATCAATCCAAAAAAATTACAAAATAATTACAAAGTTGACTCTTAAACAAGTAAACACAAATATTACGAGTCGGCCCAAATATAGTTACACAGTTACTACAAACTAACTTGGTGACTTTCTGATACTCAGCATCCACTGCGTTACTCAGCATCATCATGCACTTGGTAGAAGTGGAAACTTAGTCTATACTAACCACTCGGTCGTAGTCTCAAACTTGGTAAATACTGGAGACTTGGTAGATAAAGTGTTACTCGATAGAAACTAAATTTCTTGTTTAACCGTGCAACACTCGATAAACACTGTGAAACTTTGCGAGCTCGGTATGCACTATTTTACTCAGTAAGCTCTGCTCAGCTTGGTAAGCTTAGTTCTACTCGGTATGTATTGATCTACTCGGTATGTACTGATCTGCTCAGTATGTACTGATCTACTCGGTATGTACTGATCTGCTCGGTATGCACTGTTCAGAATAAGTGTTGTCACTAATGACAATCATGCTTAATGCCAACAGTTTCCATCTCTTTCAAAGAGGAAAACTTTACTTATCTTCTCCTGGGTCTTCTTGCTTAGTAGAGTCACTGATTGAAATGCTTTATAAATTAGAGTCACCATGTCTATTCGAGGAAAATATTTCTTTACTACTTTAGTGTTCTGATCTCTAGTAGAGTTTTAATTACATCACCAGAGCTTCTAAGTAATCTTCAATGTTTTCTTTCATAGAAAACTCCCAAGTAGAGTTGCCAATCTATTGGTGCTGAAAAATGAAGGATTGGATTTCCTATGGACTTGCCAATCCAATGTTGGGAAATCGAATTGTTTTTTTCCAATGAACACATTCAACCACAATAGGGGTTTGAACTTCTGCAATTATGGCTCTACAAGACCAAGGCTAGTGGGCCTATACCTGAACCAAATCTATTGCTTCAAAGGCTTTTTATAGGAGATAGCTGAATATAAAACTTTTGGATTCTCTCAAAGTGAAAATGAACTTGAGAGTAATCAAATTGTAAGTATCACAATTATTGAATGTTTTATAAATGCTATAATAGAAATTATTTTGAAAGAATATTTTTAAATAATGTATTGTTTGGTTTGTAATAAATACTGGTGACTACTTTCTTCTTGTAATATTTTTGAATAGATACTTCAACTTAAGGATGATAGATAAGTGCCTTTCTTCTATTGGGCAATAGAGATGGTTCCTTTTTAATCCTATGTACAACTAAGTGAGAAATAGAACACCACCTAAATGCTCCTATCAACTACTCCTCTTTAAAGTCTTTGATTATTTTATCATGCTATAATCAATTTTATTGAATTTAACCCAAGATTAATGAACCCAATAAGATAGAATTAATAGAGACTAATAATTCTAATTATCAAATTGAAAAATAATGGGAATAATTTCCAAACATAAATTTTTAAAGAAGTTTTATCTTTTGGAGATAAAATCACAAAGGACTGATCAATTAGGAACAATCAAATCCATAACTCCAAATTAGAGAAAATGACTAATTTATATTAATGCTCCATAAAGTCTTATGTACAATAGATCGCTTGCAGAAAGTGCATTAGAAAATAATAAGTTTTTTACATTTTTGATGACTCTTCTATAAATTTATATTTTACACCACATATATATGTGGACGAATGGTTTTCAAACCCCTTTAGGGTGAAGAGACACCACCCTATGCTAAAATTTAAAAACTTGTTTTGAAAAAACTAATCAGAAAATTAACTAATAACTACCTATCTTTTGGATTTGGACTTGGAAGAAAATCCAAAACACCTCGTGGAAAGGTAATATTTTTATAGAGATAGGAAAAATTTGTTTTCCCAATGTGGGTCATTTTTATATTTTTAAAATTCAGCCATATTCAGCCTCTTTCGGCATCATATTTGGAGCAGGTTGAAATTCTAGCATTTTTTGAAGGCTTTGATTAGTTAGTTATATTTATTTGTGTCATAAGTATTCCTTCCTTTAATTTGTTTAGTATGGAGAAACTTACTTCTTTATAATGGATTGGGCCTACTAAATTCTCAAAATTTAGGGTACTACCAACACTTACCATGATTAAATTATAATTGAAACTCTTTATCCATCAGTTGTGCAACACTCAAAAAATTATGCTTAAGTCCATCAACAAGAAATACATTATTAGTATTATTCTTTCCATCCAAATTAATAGATCTTATTCCTATGATAGGTTTAGGAACATTGTCTCCAAATCTTACAACACCACCATCATACGTGCATAGTTTAACAACCTTGTTTTTATCCCTAGTCATATGATGTGAACAACCACTATCAATAATCCATTCAGACTTCTTATCAATGTGACATACTAAAGCCTTTTCTTCATGAACTATTTTCTCATCCTTAATAGCAATAAATCCAATTTCCTCATACTCATAGTCATCATCATCAGAAATACCTTCACTAGCATAATATCATTCCTTATCTTTTGAATAATTAGACTTGAAAAACCTCGGCTTGTGCTTAGGAACTCTTGTAAGGCATCTAGATGCAAAATGACCTACCTTATTGCATGAAAAACATTTCAAAGGTAACTTTCCCTCAAATTTTCCCTTACCTCTCTTTTCTCTTCTAGAGATCAATGCAAAAAGTTCATCCATATTTCTTTCTTCAGCCTGAATCTATTCCCATACTTCAACATACTCACCAAGCTCTTTGTTTAGACTTTCACTGTTGGTGCTCAGTAATGCAAAGGATATCTTCTTGTGTGCAGATGCCTTAAATGTTGTCTTAAATTTTGGTATAGAATCTCCCATTTTAGTAGCTTCAAAGGTAGTTAACTTTGCAATCAACATCTCCCTGGTAAAGTTCACAGTCAAAGGTATAGTCTCTTGAATAGTTAGAGCCTTAGTCTTGTAAGCGGGTGTCAAAGACCTGAGGATCTTCAAATAATGACTTCTTCTTCATCATAAGTGCCTCCACAATTTTTGATTCCAACAAAAAATTCTATAAAATTTTGAACATAAGCCATAATGCTTTCATCATCCTTCATTTGTAGCTTCTCCATCTTTGTCTTCAAGTTCTACAACTTCACTTTCTTTGTATACTTGACTCCATATAGTGCTTCTAATCTTTCCTGAATCTTATGTTGAATCAAGATCTTTAACCTCAGTAAATTATCCTTCAAGGAGTGTGCTAATCAATGCTTCTGTTGTGACCATGTTGTATGAAAATACTTTATTTTCCTCATCAATAGATTTTTCCAATTCATCCTCAGTCTTCATAGCAACCTGATTCTTTGTAATCATCTAGTAGTCAATGCCCAACCATAGAAAATGAGTTTGCATCTTGTTCTTCCAACTGTCAAAGTTTTTAGGATCAAATTTTGGACAACCCTTCCTATAGTATGCCATCTCCAAGATCACCTCAAGTGGTTAAGCTTTCTATCTAAGGACCAGTAGCTCTAATACCAATTGTTAGGAATAGTCCCAAGAGATAACATAGAGAGGGGGGGGGGGGGGGGGCGTGAATCAATTATCTACAAGATTAAATTATTTATCTAATTAAGTAGAGAAGAACATTAAGCACATACAAAATAACACATCAAAACAATTTTGGTTACAAGAAAACTCAAATAGGTAAAACCCCTGGAGGGAATTAACACCCACTATAAACTACACTAGTGTATACTGATCCCTGTTAGAAGATCTTACAACCATGTTATGAGTTAATCTTATAATGCAATAAGTATAGTGACTTGGTCAAGGGTCAGACCCTATTAGGAGTCTTTTATAATTAACCCTATTAGGGATGATGACATTGTCTGAGAGCTCACTGCTCAAAGGGGTGAAGGCTACAACCTTATGTTTAACAGATACACACTATATCTGGATCTTGGTGAAATATGAGGTAGAATTGCTACCTTGATCACCTCCAATGAATAGCACATACTCTCTACTTTGTCACATAGACCTTCTATTAATGGCACAACACTTCACACCTTCTGCTCTGCTCTTATCTTTCAACTGAATGCCATGCTTAGCAATCACAAATGACTGCCTATAAATATCTTTCCTGTAAATGATATAATCAAGTTGGCCTATTATAACCATCTTGAAATCATATTAGAGAAACATACAACTCTCCAATAACATCTTAGTTGGCTCTACTAAGCACGCAACATAAAGTAAGACCGCACAATATGAGTAGATGCATCACTTCACACTGTCAGCTCCACCAAATTAACTCAATATTTCTTCTCATGCTAAATTACATCATGCACTCTTAACCAAAAATTATTTACTCTTCTCCAAACACTCCTCCAAGAGTGCATATCCAAATGATAGGTGCAACTACTACAACAATAAAATCAATGTTGGCTCTGTTAAAAAAACTCAGGAAACTGTAACTAGAAACTAGAGACTTCATAACTTAGACTGTACTACATATCAGACTCTACATCCATGAACATAGCTTCTCTAACATGTCTACAATACAAATTTAAATGCACAAAGCTCCACCACAACCATACTACAAAATCACATACATAACTCTTCTTGGGATATGTTAGGAACATTTACTGAAACAGTCCACTGTATAATTATTTTCACTCAAAATCAATCTCCACGCTTATGATATCATGATGATAACATATCTAGGAAACATATACTCAAGGCTCTCTTGATCAGGCTTCCACACATGTTGCTTACCATATGTTGTCATCAATGACAAACATACATTCAGCATTGGTTTGCTGGAAAATCTCCAACAATCTCCCCCTTTGGCATTGATGGCAACATATGGAATGAAAAACACCACCATTTCAAACTAAGAAATTATTTTATAACACTCTCCAATTCCTCAACAAAACTCCCCCAAGGATGAATCCTCCATCTCTTACTATTTTGTTTCTTCTTGCTAAATACTCACTCCCCCTTTCTACAATTCTTTTATAATATTCTCCATTTCCTCAAAAAAACTTTTTCAAGGATGAATCCTTCATCTCTTACTATTTTTGTTTTTCATGACTATATACTTACTCCCCCTTTGACATCAATGGCAAAGAGTGCCAAACAATTAAGCACCAATACTACTCCTGAAGTAGAGTAGTCAACCATTCATCGATCATTGAGGACTGATTCAGTCTTGCAAGTTCTAATCAGATTTAGGGAAGGGAATTACTCCCAGCTTCTCCATGAGATACTCAAATGGATCCGTAGGTAAATACTTTGTGAATATGTCTGCTAGCTGATCCTTTGTACTCACATAGTCCAACTTTACTTATTTCTCTATAGCTTTCTCTCCTAGGAAGTAATACTTTATCTCAATGTGTTTTGTCCTTGCATGCATCACAGGGTTCTTTAACATATTGATAGTGTTAGCATTATCATAATGAATAATAATAGGATAATCAATATGAATACCAAAATCTTGTATCATCTGCTTGATCCACACAATTGTAGAGTAATTTAATGCTACTGCAACATACCCATCTTTTGCTATAGACTGAGAAATACAATTTTTCTTCTTGCTTTTCCAAGTAACAAGCCTATCTCCAAGAAATACTACTCCTCCTAGTGTACTCTTCCTATCAGCCATGCATCTTGCCCAATCTGCATTTGTATACACATGAAGTTCTACATTTTCTAGTTTAGGATACCATAAACCATAGTCTATAGTTCCTCTTAAGTATTTGAATATCCTCTTTACTTCCATGAGATGACTTTATTTTGGATCTTCTAAAAATCTTCCAACAATACCAACTGCATTGGAAATATCAGGTCTAGATTGAGTAAGATACATTAGTTTACCAATCATAGACTTATACAAGGTCCTGTCTATTGTTGCTAAATCATCTTCTTTTGAAAGCTTCCATCCTATTATTATAGGGGTACTTACTGGTTTTCAGTCATCCATCTTGAACTTCTTCAATATCTTTTACACATATTTAGACTGATTAATGAATATACCTTTGTCTGTCTATTGCACATTCAGTCCCAAAAAGTATTTGATAGGTCCAATCATGCTCATTTCAAATTTTTTGTACATTTCCTTAGAAAATTCAGCACTAAGCTTTTCATTACTAGAAAAGATAATGTCATCAATAAAAAGAAAAACTAATAATAATCCTTCAGATGTTTCTCTTATGAAAAAATTATAGTCTACTTCTCCTTTCTTGAAACCAATCTTTGTCAAGTATCCATCAACTCTTTCATAGCATGCTCTAGGGGCTTGCTTAAGTTATAGAGGGATTTCTTCAATCTGCATACCATAACAGGTCTATCTAATAAGGTAAATCCTTCAGGCTGCTCTATGTAAACTTCTTCCTTTAACTCACCATTTAGGAATGCTGACTTGACATCCATCTGATACACTTTGAAGTTTTTGAATGTAGCATATGCTAGAAATAACTTTATGGCTTCCAATCTTCTTACCAAGGAAAATGTATTAGAATAACCAATTCCTTCTCTTTATGCATACCCTTTACAAACTAGTCTTTCTTTGTTTCTCACCACTATACCATATTCATTCATCTTATTTCTGAATATCCACTTGGTTCCAATCACATTATTATCACTAGGCCTAGGGACCAATTCCCATGTATCTTTCTTAATTATCTAATCTATCTCTTCTTTCATTTCTTCATACTAATCTGAATCATTACATGCATCTTCAACACTTAAAGGTTCAATTTGTGAAAGCAAACATATCGGGACATCATTTGTTGTGGAACTCTTTTCTTTTGATCTTGTCATGACTTTTCTACTTTGATCTCCAATGATGTCTTCCTTTGAGTGATATCTAGATGTGAATTTAGGAACATTAGGTGTGACTCTCTCATTTGGCTTTTGTGTTTCTTCTTCACTTGTTTCAAGAGCATTGAATAAAACATCAATACTATCAAACATTTCTTCAAAAAATTCTTCACTACTAGTAGGTCTAGGTTCTTCTTCAATCATAGATTCATAATCATGATATATCTCTTGAATCATAAACTTTTCATCAATCGTTACATGAGCACTTTCAATGATCTTATTCAATCCCAAATTAAAACATCTATAAGCTTTGTGTTTAGTAGAGTAACCAAGAAAAGTACCTTCATCACTTCTTGCATCAAACTTGCCTATAGCTTCATCTCTCTTTATGTATCACTTGCTTCCAAAGATTATGAAGTATTTGACTATAGGTACATTCCCAAACCATAGCTCATAAGGTCTCTTGTCTGCACCTAGTCTCAATTGAATTCTATTGATAGTACAAACTGTTGTATTCACCGCATCTCTCCAATAGGTGTGCACCACCTTTCCTTCAATCATGATAGTGTGTGATGTGTCAAGAATGATCATGTTCATCCTTTCTACTATTCCATTCTATTGAGGGGTTCTAGGTGCACTTAAGTTTCTCTTTATCCCATGTTCTTTGTAGTACTCATAAAATTTGTCAGAGGTGAATTCACCTCCTCTATCTGATCTCATACATTTAATCTTAAATCCAGACTCATTTTCAACCTTAGCTTTGAATATTTTGAACTTCTCAAAAGCTTCTAATTTATCTTTTAAGAACAAAACCCACATTATTCTAGAATAATCATCAACAAACAAAATAAAGTACCTTTCACCAAAGTATGATCTTGTTTGAGTTGGTCCACATAAGTCTATATGTATTAGATCCAACTTGTTCTTTGTTGAAAAGTTCTTGCTTCTAGATGAATTCCTCACATGCTTACCCATCACACAATCCCTACATATTGTATCAACTGGTTTTGCAATTCTAGGAAGGTCTCTTATTGCCTTTACATTTATTATCTTAACTATGTTGTCAAAATTGATGTGACATAGTCTCTTATGCCATAACCAACTGTCATCTACCTTAGAAATAAAAAAAAATTCTTCGGGATTAAGCTGAAAAATATTACCTTTAGTCTTTGAACCTAATGCAATCATCTCTCCTTCTTTGTTATTAATGATGCACTTGTTGTCTTTGACTTCCAATTGATATTCTTTGTCATGAAACTATCCAACACTTAGTAAGTTATGTTGCAAACCATCAATATAAAGAACATCATCAGTGATGTTCTTTCCATCCAAGGTGATAGTTCCTCTACCTATGATAGGTTTAGGAGTTTTGTCTCCAAATATCACCATGTCACCTTTGTATCTATCTATATGTATAAATCTATACTTGTATCCTATCATATGATGTGAGCAACCACTATCAATGATCCAATCTATCATGATATAATCTTGTGAAATCAGTGCTAACTCTTGTTCTTTCCTTTCATCTTCAAGGTCCATTTCATCAAACATTTTCTCCATGTCTTCAAGAGCAATGGATCCAATTTTATATTCTTTTGATTCTTTATCTGATACTCCATCACCAGCATAGTAACATTCTTTTGTATACTTAGGCTTGTAGTTAGTTTTGAACTACTCGACTCTTGTAGGACACTTAATAGAAAAGTGACCAATCTTATTACATGAAAAACATTTGAATGGTAACTGACCTTCTTATTTCCCTTTTCCTTTTCTTTCCTTCTTAGCAATCATAGCAATGAAATCATCTAGTTCTCTATCATCATCCTCATTATCAAAATCACCATAGGTGTTCAAAGATTTCTTACCATGGACTAAAGCTTTGAATGTTATTAAAATTTTAGGCTCTCTCTTCAATCTTGATATCTAAAAGGATGAAAGCTTGCTGATTAAGTTCTCTTTTTAAATTCTTTTGTGGACTACATCATTTCATCTAGGATGCATATCTTGTTGTCATATTCTGTTGTCAAGGTAGTCATCAATTTATCCATTATGTCTTCTTCTGAAATTTATCCACCATTGTTTCTAATTCTTGCAACTACTTCATTAATCCTTTGATTTTAGGGTCTAACATTCTCATCAGGTAGCATCTCTAATGTCTTGTATCTTTTCTTCCATATCTTTCTACATGCACTCTTTGACTGAATATCTCCTTCAAACATGTCTTCTAGATACTTCCATATCTTATAAACTTTGTCCATTTTCTTGATCTCTGAAAAATCACTGTCAGATAGGGCACTGATAAGGGATTCTTTGGCAATATCATTTGAAAGTGAACATCTCTTTTTTCTTCAAGGTTGCATCATCTTTTGCAAGATCTTCTAGAGAGGGAATCTGAACTTCTTTTGTAGCTACTTCAAAAATCTCAAAGGAAATGCACTGCAAATGTGTCATCATTTTTTTCTTCTAGTCTAGATAATCATCTCCATCAAACTTAGGAATTTATTTCCTAAAGAATGACATCTAATCAACCTCAAGCTATTAAAATTTATGTCTGAGGCACTTAGCTCTGATACCAATTGTTAGGAATAGTCCTAAGAGATAACCGAGAGGAGGAGGGGGGTTATTTAGTTATCTACAAGATTCAATTCTTTATCCAATTAAATACAAAAGAACATTAAGCACATACAGAATAACACATCAACACGATTTTGGTTACGAGGAAACCTAAATAGGTAAAAACCCCGGTGGGAATTAACACCCACTATAAACTACACTAGTGTATAATGATCTATGTTAGAAGATCTTACAACCATGCTAGGAGTTGATCTTTACAATGAAATAAGTACAGTGACCTGGTCAAGGGTCAGACTCTGTTAGGAGTCTTTTATAATTAACCCTATTATGGGCGAGGATGCATTGTCTTAGAGTTCACTGCTCAAAGGGGTGAAGGCTACAACCTTCTATGTAATAGATACACACTATATCTGGATCTTGGTGAATTGCAAGGTAGACCAGCTATCTTTATCAGTTCCAATGAATAGCGTAAAATATCTACTTTTTCACATAGACCTTCTAGTAATGGCACAACACTTCACACCTTCTTCTCATCTCTTATCTTTCAACTAAATGCCATTCTTAGCAATCACAAATGACTACCTATAAATATCTTTCCTCTAAATGATATAATCAAGTCATCCTATTAGAACCATCTTGAAATCATATTAGAGAACCAATAAAACTCTTCAGTAACATATCAGTCATCTCTACTAAGCATGCAACACAAATTAAGACCCCACAACTCCATATGAGTAGATGTGTCACTTCACATTATCAGCTCCACCAAATTAACTAAATCTTTCTTCTCATGTTGAATTATGTCATGCAATCTTAACCAAACATTTTTAACTCTTTTCCAAACATTTATCCAAGTGCACATATACAAATGATAGGCACAACTACTACAACAATAAAAATAATGTTGGCTCTATCAGATAAAATCAAGAAATTGTAACCAGCAACTGGAGACTTCATAACTCAAATTGTATTGCATATCAGACTATATGTCTATGAACATAGCTTCTCTAACATTTATAAAACACAAATTTAAATGCGCAAGGCTCCACCACAAATGTACTGCAAATCACATATGAAACTCTTCCTAGGACCTGTCAGGAATACTTACTGAAACAGTCAACTATATAATTGTCTTCACTCAGAATCAACCTCTACACTTATGATATCATGTTGACAACATATCTAGGAAACATATACTCAAGGCTCTCTCCATCACTCTTCCATGCACACTTCTTACCATATCTTATCATCAATGACAAACATACAGTCAGTGCTAGTTTGCTGGAAAATATCCAACATAACAGTCTCTCAATATAACTAAGAGGGGGGTGGGGGGTGAATCAATTATATGAAAAAATATTAAACTTTAAACTTTTAAGAGCAGAAATTCCAAATGAAATGAATACAATTAATTCCAACACAATAACATAATATTTTTCTATCAGGGAAATCCTATTAGAGGTAAAAACACTGGTGGGAATTAGCACCCACTAAATGATGTACTAAGAGTATAGTATCCTAGTTAGAAGATATAGCCCTATTAGGAGCTTATTGAAGCATTATAGTACATAGTCCTTGTTAGAGGATAGACCCTATTAGGAGTTAAGAAAATAGGTTGGCTCACTATCTAGGCACACTGCCCAAAGAAGGTTAAGTCCACCTTTAGAACACACTATTCGCAATACAAGTGTATATGGGGAAATACACAATCCTTGTGAACTATCCGCTACCAACTATATTTTCTTGATTAGTTCCAATGAAGTACATGCAATTATGTTCTCTACATCTAGCATACACAAGCTTTTAGCTTCTACAATCCTCTTTCACATTACATTCATCACACATATTTCTTTTCCAAAGAAAAGACCTTACATATCTACCCCATTATATTTTCCATGATCTGGTCGGCCAATTAGGCTTTCCTAATTTACAAATAATTACATAACCCATTACTAAGATACACAAAGCATATATAACAAGTCTACAACAATAAAATTAGCCAAATAAGGACTGAAAACCATAAACCATGCTTGCCATCCAAAATATACAGTACATCTCCCAAGCTAGCTTTCAAATAGCTAACCTCTAAAATACACGCCATAACTGACATCATTCTTCTTTTTGTACCTCATGCTAACCAATGAACATTCTTCAATACACTATATTCCATGCCTCAAGCTCACATGCATTAAATCCATACCTTCTATAAGATATACCCAAAACACAGAGACTATCTCTGTCACCTTTCACTATCGTAATCCAGTAACCAATCTTCACTAAAACATATAAAACTCACCCAATAAAAAACATAGCATCATGCAATCTTAGAAATAAGATCACTACACCTTCCTGTACTCTCATCTAAATTTGTAGCTTCTGAAACATCCATACAGTATCCATACACTATAATAACTAGACTATTTTCCTTCTACAGACATATGTTGACATCAATGACAAAATACAAATGATCACAACAATATGAATACCCATTCAGTAACATAGCGATTAATCATATAAAATCTCCTTAATGCATTAGCAATATCCAATAGGGTGTATACATGCAAATTGGATGTTCTTTAATAGAAGCTAATTACTGCTCAAAATTTTTTTTTTAGCATAAATAAGAAAAATAACAACTATTAGAAGATCACTAAATTTAACGTTTGAATAAGAAACCTACATAAAATAAGATTAATAAACTTGTAAGTCACAAACCATGAGATAAGTAGCAATACAATGCAAAGAGAAAATCGTATGCAACAAGGAAGGAAGAGAGAAGGCTACAAACAAATAAAGTGAAGGCTACGTACAAGGCCAAGAGGTTGCAAAACAAGGAAGTTATGTACAAGGTAGTAGGTGTGCACAAGGAAGATGTGCACAAGTTTGGAATCAGGTTGCACATAGAATGATATATAAACATGGAACCTCACACAAAGGGTTGTAGCTACAAGGATTGTCTCATGCTGGGCACAAGGTGATTACTCATGCTAGGAGCAATCAAAGGAAAGGAATGGAAGCCAATCAAGGCTGCGCCAAAATAGATTAAAAAAAAAAGAAAAGTTAAGGCTGCTATGAAGGTAGCAAAGAGCTATGCACAAAGGAAACTACTAAAGATGTAATAAAAATTATGTAAATATATTATTAGCATATTAGTATAGGAAACATATGTAAAACCCATATATAAGTAAGAAATTTATTAAAAATGGAGGTAGCTACAAAATTAAAGTAATGTAAAATATATTGAATAGAAACAACAGAATAAAATGATATGAAAATGATAAGTAAACAAAGAGTTATGTACTATGTGTTGGAAATATAGATGTAGTAACTGAGAGGGGGGGTGAATCAGTTAACCACAAAAATATTACCAATGATCTCTTAAATATCTTAACAAATTATTTACTGTGCCACTCGGTAAATATATAGAGAAATGCTGAAAACTTGATCCTTGAAGTGTGTAATAATTAAACTGTTCTTAAACATTCATCACTGATTAACTTACATGAATAAAGAAAATAACATGAACACAAGAGACACCAAATTTACCATGGAAACCCAATATGGGAAAAACCACCAATGTAACTAGTTACTATTTTTCACTCTTCTGAAGTGATGCCTGGTTAGAAGCCAACCCGATAAAAGGTTACAAAACACACTGTTAGGTGTGACCTTGTTAGAGGATTTAATCACCCTGCTAGGAGTGGCCTTGTAAGAGGTCTTGAAATAATTCAATAGAACTGTTACCTTGTTAGAGGATTTACAAAATGGTTGTTAAACCAACTCGGTTAAGAGATTTTGATATCACTGCTACAATTGCTAGAGAGTAACAATGAAATGACCTACAACTAAATTGCTGAATATAGATCTCTGTTCTATTTCACTAGATCCTTACTGATCAATTAAATCTTTGCTTCTCCTCAAGCATATCTGACCATCCTTCAAAATTTGCACACACCTTTCTTCAAAATGATTTCTGCATGCTGTATATCTTTTTTTCACCACTTGACCTTCTATATATATATGCCATTTCATAATCATTTAGATTGTCAAGTCGGCACTAATAATTATTATAACAGTCAGCTGGGATAAACAAACTGTAATAACAAAATTCTTTGAAAGGGCCGACCTTGCTCGGTAAACATTAATCCTAAAAAGATTTCCTTCGGTGACCGAGTGAACTCGGTAACCACAGTGAATTCTGCAACATCCTTTGGAGACCGAGAGAACTCGATAACCACTAATTTTCCTTCGATAACCGAGGAGGCTCGATTAACACTGTTACCCTGTCAAGTTTCCTTTAGACACCCAAGAGAACTCGGTAAACACTAAAAACTGCCTAGCTGACCGACTGAGCTCGGTAGATACTAAGAACCCCTTAGCTGACCAACTAAACTCGGTAGATACTAAGAGAAATAATTGATATGACATTTGTGTGACATCAAAGACAACACATAGCTAATCCAACAATGTCCTTTAGATAATTGTATCCAACAATCTCCCTCTTTAGCATTGATGGCAACACAACATGTCATAGCACAATGAAATTTCACAGAGAAACCAAGAGTAAGAAACATATCCTTAGCTTCATTATGATTCCCATCATCTTCAAACTTCTTTCTCTGACTGAGAACTCTCCCTCTTAACTTCTCAAATTATTCTTTTAGAAATTTCTTGAAATGACAGCAAACTCTCCCTCTTTGACAACACATGCCAAAGACAACTTACACAGTTTCGATAAATATCAATGTACCTTATGTACTGATTCATATGCAATGATTCCTTGACTATGCTGCATCAACTGATTGATCTTCAACATGTTCTAGTTGATGCATCACTAAAACTTTATTTAGTGAACCTCGGACAGGGGAGTGACCCCTAACTTGCCTCTTAGATACAAGAATGCATCCTTAGGTAGTGGCTTGGTGAAGATATCTACAATTTGTTCTTTTGTATGAATATATTCCAATCTGATTTCCTTGTCCTGCACCAATTCTCTGACAAAGTGATATTTAATTGCAATGTGCTTGGTTTAGGAATGCATTACTGGATTCTTTGAAATATTTATTGCACTTGTATTATCACAAAACATAACAACCGGTTCTTTGATCTCAACCTTCATGCCTTCCAAAAGCTATTTAAACCATATAATATTAGAGCAGTTTACTGCTACAGCAACATATTCTGCTTCTGCTGTGGATTGGGATGTGCAGTTTTGCTTTTTACTAGTCCAAGATACTAACCTCTTGCCAAGAAAGAATGCTCCACCACTTGTACTATTTCTGTCATCAATGTTTCCTGCCCAATCAGCATCAGTAAACACTTTTAAATCCAGATTGCCTCCAAATTTATACCACAAGCCATAATCTTCAGTTCCCCTTAAATACCTCAAGATTCTTTTGATTGCCATCATGTTATTTTCTCTGGGTTTAGTCGAGAATCTTGCCACTATTCCAACTGCTAAGGCAATATCAGGCCTTGTGTGTACTACATACTGTAATTTTCCAATCATTGATCTGTATAAGGTCTGATCTACTTCTTTTGAATCATCATCTTTGGTAAGCTTCAGTCTAGTACACATGGGTGTACCAACTGGTTTTGAATCTTCCATACCAAATTTCTTAAGTATTTCCCTGATATATTTAGACTGAGTAATGTAGATACCATTTTTGTTCTGCTGAATCTGAAGTCCAACAAAAAATTTTATCTGACCAAACATAGACATTTCAAATTCTTTGATCATAAGCTCTGAAAATTCTTTGCACTGATCATCATTTCTTGTAAACATAGTATCATCCACAAATATTTCTGCCAAAACAATTTTGTTATCTGATCCTTCTTTGATGTATAAATTGTTGTTGTCATTAGCCCTTTTGAAATCAATCTGAGTAAGATAGTTATGTAATCTTTCATACCATGCTCTAGGAGCTTGTTTCATACCATACAATGCTTTGTGTAATTTGCAGACCATATCCCTTTTGTCTGGATCAATAAAACCTTCAGGTTGCTCAATGTAGACTTCTTCCTCAAGAATACCATTGAGAAAAGAAGATTTGATATCCATCTGATATACCTTAAATCCTTTATGTGTTGCATATGCAAGTAAAGTCCTCACACCTTCTAATCTTGCAACAAGAGCAAAAGTCTCTCCATAATCTATTCCTTCTTCTTGAGAATATCCTTTACATACCAATCTTGCTTTGTTTCTTGATACTTGACCATCTTCATTCAACTTATTTCTGAATACCCATGTTGTCCCAATTACATTTTTATCTTTAGGCCTAGGTACAAGAGTCCATATCTTATTTTTCTTTATTTCTCTATTTCTTCATTCATAGCCTCAATCCAAATTTCATTTTCTAATGCATCTTTGACATTTTTAGGTTCAAAATCAGCAAATAAACATGTACCTTTTAGTTTACTTCTTGTCATAGTACCATCTGATTTGTTTCCAATAATCTGATCTGGTTTATGATGCTTTCTGACGTACTTGGCTAATACAAGTTCCTTGCTTCCTGAATGAGTTACATTGTCATCTTCTTCATCTTCAGGTTCAGATTGCTCAGGCTCGATAGATACTTGCTCGGTAGCTTCAGACTGAGACTCGGTACTTTGTGACTCGGTCTGAACTTCTTCTTGTGACTCGGTTACTATACTGGGCTCGGTAGATGTAGTAGCTATAGTCTCCTTACATGTGTCTGGCAATGTATCAGGTTCGATGTAAACAAATTTTCTGTAGTCCTCTGGTTCCTTTTTGCTTTCTTCTTCAATCTTTTCTGCAAACTCATCAATTCTCACATGTGCACTTTCTATGATTTTGTGAGTAGACAAATTTAGACATCTATATGCCTTACTTTTGCAAGAATATCCCAAAAATATTCCTTCATCACTTTTTACATGAAATTTTCCTTTTCTAGATTCTTCTAAGATGTAACATTTACTACCAAATACTTTTAGGTAACTTACATTTGGTTTGTAGCCATACCATAGCTCATATGGAGTCTTGAATGTGTCTTTTCTCAGCTGTACTTGGTTCAAGGTATGAACTGCAGTGCTGATAGCTTCCTTCTAGTATTTTATAGCAATGTTCTTTTCAATCATTAGAGTCCTTGCACAGTCCATGATAGATCTATTCCTTCTTTTAGCTATTCCATTCTGCTCAGGAGTTCTCGGGGCTGATACCTATCTTTTGATTCCTCTTTCAATGCAGAAATTATTGAATTCATGGGAGATGAATTCACCACCTCTGTCTGATCTCAAGCATTTTATTATTTTTCCTATTTCCTTTTCTACTCTTGCTAAATACCATTTGAACTTCTCAAATGCTTCAGACTTTTCTCTTAAATACATAACAGTCATCATTCTAGAATAATCATCAACAAAGAGAATAAAGAATTTTTCTCTGGTATAGCTCTCAATTCCAATAGGTCCACATAAATCAGTATGCACAATTTCCAAAATATCTTCAGACTGATAGTTTTTACTTTTGAAACTAGACTTTCCCATTTTACCAATTTGACAATTCTTGCATAGACCAACATCAAGTTTCTTCAAAGTAGGAATACCTCTTACTTTCTTGAGTTTGCTTATTTTCATCATGTTGTCAAAATTTACATGACATAACCTTTTGTGCCATAACCAACTTTCTTCAATTTGAGCAATAAAACATGAATAATCACCAAGATCAAGATAAAACAGGTTACCTTTGGTTTGTTTGCTTGATCCTATTAGTTTTCCTTTGTCATCCAACAATCTGGCTTTGCCATTTGTCATGCCCAAAAATAAACAACCAAAAACGTAACAAATTTTTTTTGAAGGGTGAAATGTAATAACATATGTCATTGTCACATACTTCGATCTACTTAGCCAAAGATCAACACGGATACGCCTATGCTGAAAATGATTAGGAATATGCTTGCAATGACAGTAACAAAAAGTGGATCTCTCAAGGGGGATCTATCTCAACTAAGCCCTCATCGAGAAAACGTTGAAGGTCTTGTTATCAGAATGAACTTTAATTGAATTGACTATTATCTTGTTAAGAAGTTCCACTGCTAGATGTGTATGAATATAAACCCAACAAAACTACTAGATTAATCATTTAATTCATTCTTAGTTAGGTTGGAACATAATACTGCTAACTAAAAGTCTAATTCATTAATTACCAAAATTAGAATTTAATGGCTAAAGGATTATAATTGGCATCTAAATAACTAATGTCCTACTCCAATAAACCCTCACCTAATGATTCACCATACCTATCACTTCCTAACCAATTGGTTAATTGACAGTCTAACATACTAATACTATGTTCTCTCCTCTAAAAGAATCTAACATAACAACAAGTAATTATTTCCTAAACATCCTGTACTCATCCCCTAATTAACTAATTGATTTATTTATTGAACCCATGACCTACTAAAACATTTAGTAAGTAATTAGACAATCATCTTAAGTGTCAATAAGTCTCCGAGGTTTAACATAGCTGGTCTAATATAGATAGGTCACCAAATTAATTAAACTTAAACATTACTTAATAATTTAACACATTAAAAGTTAAATAAAGGTATCATCTCCTAACCATATCCTAACATTATAAACTATCCCTAGAATAATTTATCTTTAATAAGGAAAGTTAGTGCATAATCCACTCTATACACAACTCATCTAGCCTATAACTTAATTACCCAATTACTAATAATTACAAGGAAAGGAATAAACATATCAACCTTAAGTTCATAACAAATAAATGGTTGATAAACTATTTCTACCATGCTATTCCAATCAATAATAAAAAAGAATAATAACACAATTATAAATATCCTATCCTATAAACCTACGCACCCACTGCCCTAGCCTAAGCTCCTACTTAGAGAAAAACAATGGTTTAGCAAGAAATTCAGTTACTTAAAGATATGGAATAACAAATAATTAAAATTAGCAAGGGGGGAAAAATTCAAATTCTAAAAAGGCTAGTCTACCCCCTATGCTAACCTACATCACCCACTACCCAATCATAAAGCCAAGGGAGTGCACTTTTAAGAGGACAAAAGGGAAGACAAGGTTTGAGGGCCCCACCAATCTCATGGATGGGATTTTCACACAAACCAAGGCTAGAGAAGTTAAGAAAATGTTTAAAGTCAATGCAACAAACAAGACAAGTGTGCTGCATTCCCCAAGAAGATGACCAAGTGGGTTGTGCACCTAGCAAGGTGGAAGGACTCTTTTTATGACAAAAGGGAAGGTGTCATATTTTCAAGTCAGAGTTAGGTGCATTTGGAAGGAGGTAACTTGAAGGTTTAGAGAGTTTATTAAAGCCATGTCAGCCCAAGAGAAACAAGGAACTAAAGTAAAAGAACAATGCATTAAATCTCCTTTGTTGTTAAGGGTCACTTCTCAAGGCCCCTGTTTACCCATGTAGGGAGGTGTTTGACTAAGCATTAAACATAATGCTTTCCCATGCCCATCACCTGCACCTAGGAAGAGGGATTTGGTGGGGACCACTAGCAAGTGGGGAGAACTTTATAGCAATCCTTTATAGTAAAGTTTATTTAGACTCAATCAACAACATAGTATTGACCTAAGCATGGGTTAAAGTGTAGATTAGTCTAATAAATTCCATTAGATGTTGATGTTAAGAGAAGGAGAATATTCTCTGTGGTAAGAGAATATTTTCCTTCTCCATACAAAATCCAGAGAGCTAAATGCTCAAACAAAATTCTGGAATGTCCTTTTTTTACAATATGGCTAATACTTCATCAGCTTGATCTCTTTATTTTATTTACTAGTCATAGGTGAGGTGTTTAGAATGCAATTAGTAGTTCAGTTTAAGAATTGCTCAGAGAAGGTAATGAGTAAAGTCTAGAATGTATATATGTCTCTTCATTGATATTTCATCTTATCAATTATTCCATGGATAATTCATTTGAAAGAGAATAAGAGATGACCAAGTTTCTTCATCCAAGTATAGTCTTCTTAAGTATGAGTTTGGTCTAAAATTAGATAGATTGCAATGAGCTTACAACTATGAATCCAAATATTAAGAGTTTCATGGCTATCCATATTAATGAAATTTTACATACTATTGAATGATTTTCATGTCCTTTCTTGCCAACTTGAATAACATTTTTTTTATTTTTCAAGAAGCATAACTTAACTACATGGAAGAAAAGGAGTTATCATTCTCATAATAGTATCTCTTCAAATACAATATCTATCTCTTATGATGGAGAGGAAGCCACAATTACAGCATGATATTACAAATTTGAGAGAGTACTCCATGAGATCTCAAATAGAAACAATAATTTCTTTTCATCACAAATCTTTTACTACTTCATAATGAACTAAGAAATAGAAACAACTTTACAATTTGCAACAAAAGGGAGGATCTTCTTCAAGATCAACAATACAACAACATAAGAGGTTTTGATACTAGCACATCCAAGAAAGGACTTCTACAAGCTCCTTCCACATGGGTCATTAACTTCAATACCTACAAAAAAAAAGGGAGAGAACCATGGGTGCTCACCACCCAACCTAGGTCTCTTATGAGACCACCCCCAAGCTTGGAGAACCAAGGCTAAATGGGTAAGCAACAAAACAACAAGATGCTCACAATTTAACACACATACAATTACAACAATTTACTCCCTCCAAGGCTACACAAATGAGCTTGCAAGCCCATTGAAAGAGGGTGAAGGTGGGCTTTTCCAAGGGGAGAATGCCATTGCTTTCACAATTTCCTCAACAAGAATATCTCATTGCCTCTTCAAGGCTACAAATCCATCTTCCATACACAACAATGTTTATCAATATCTTCATGATACCAAGATCTCAATGGCTTCATGGTGCCCATACACCATGAATTTTTCCCTCTTCTCCAAGAGAAGAGACTCTCACCTCATGGAGAGCCCAACTAACCCCTTCACCCAAGGCCACTTCTTCCTCTTCCCAAAGAGGTGAGTAATGCCATACTCCCATAACATGAACACCCTCATTCAAGCAAAACAAAAAGGAAAAGCATGAATCCAACATCAAATTCCCTTCCCATACAACACAATAGCACAACATGGATATACTTCAATCACATGAAAGAGCAAGAACAAAAACTAGTCTTTTGAGCAAAAACAAGAAAACCTCCATGGAAATGAAAGACCTACCTTCACAAGTGTGATGGCAATTGATAGTTGAGAAGAGCTAATCCACTTGTCCTCCTTTTTCCAAAACCCTAAAGTCTCTAAAATTAGAGAGTGGGTGAACACCCTCTAATTCTATCAAGGCCCTCTAAAAAGGCCCCAAATTCTACCCACCCACCAATCATAAATGCAGTCTTGACTCCATGGTCTACTAAGTTTTCCTTGTCCCCCCATGATTAATGCTTGATTGGAAGGAAAGGTGAAGTTGGGTAAGGGTCAAGATCCATCCAATCTCGTAGGTAAGGGTAAATGGGTCCAAAAAAGGGTTGCTAAAGTCTCTAGGGGGTTTAGGATATGCTCAAAACCTTCCTAACCCATACCCCTAACATTAAGATACTTAAATTATGCCAAAAATGACCCCTAGAACTTCTTATTGGCCTCTAGAAGTGGCTGGAATAAAATAAATTTAAATGGACACATTACAAGTGTCAACTGACACTAACAATTGCACATTACATACAAATGCCATGAATGACAACACGAAGCTAACTACTAATGCACATGAAAATTCACTTTTACGACAAGTTCACATTACAACGAGGCTTTGTAATCCCACATTGGACTAAGCCTTGGTTTACTCAGTTGACATGTGTTTAACCTTGGTTCTCCGATAAATTCCATGGTTCTCTTACCTGCACACTTCACATCGAGCATCAGTAGTTCAAGATGATAACATTACATGAAATATACATATTTAATTTTCTATTTAGTATCGTAACTCAATATGTGTAATTCAATTCAAATTACAATTTTTCATTCAATAATATTCGAACATCATAAGTACATAATCATCATGTGTAGTAATCAAATCTAAACATGAATAATTCACTTTACCAACCATGTATAATCAAAATCATGATGTACTCTAGATTCACATCCACACATACATAATATAATAATCACCATCAAAATATCGTATCTCGAGTCTCTATCAAAATAGATCAACAAGTGTATCAATGTATCAAAATGCAGAAAAGAAAAGATGTTATGACAGGTCGGGTGAGGCCTCACACCATTCATGAATTCATCCTTGAATCCAATGTTGATTAGCTATGCCACACTTAGAAGATTATGCTTTAGTCCTTCAACCCAATATGCATTATCACATATAAGTTCTTTGGTTAATGAAATTCGTCCCTTTCCTTTTATACTACAGGGTTCATTGTTTCCAAACCTTACATTACCACCATCAAAGTTTTCAAAGTGTTCAAACTTGGTCCTGTCACCAGTCATATGATGTGAACATCCACTATCTATAATCCATGTATCATTCTTGCTTATATGAGAGATAAGTGCCATCTCATCTTCATCATTATTAGATTCATCTTTTACAAAAATGAAAACAATTTCTTCTTCACTATCATCCGAATCTTTAGCTAAAAAGCATGTTTTCTTACCTTTATCCTTGAATGATTTGAAATTTTTCTTGCCATTGTACTTGTAATTTTTCTTCTCATCTTTGATTTTCTTGTTTAGACACCTAGCTACAATATGACCAATTTCTTCACATGAAAAATAGATTAAGGGAGTTTTACCTTTGTACTTTCCTCTGCCTCTTGAATACTTCTTTGCAAGTAATGCTTCAATAACTTCAAGATCTCTATCAGAACTTTCCTCTGATTCTTCTTCACTTTCTAATTGGATTTTCTTCCCTTTCTTGAGTGAAAGTTTGGCCTCAAAAGCTGATTCAATATTTTTAGAAGTTGGAACATAGTTGTCATAGTTATCCAGTTCAAAGGCTATCAATCTTCCAACTAAGGCATCCAAAGTTATATTGTGATTTTCTTCACATCTTCTTTCTTGAATAGCAGAAACTCTTATTGCATAAATAGGGAGTAATGTTCTAAGAACCTTACTTATAACTGTTTCATCATCAATTTTTCCTCCAGAAGCTCTGATTGCACTAACACTTGTCTTGATCCTTTTAACATATTTTGCAATGTTTTCTTCTTCTCTCATTTTCATTTGATCAAATTGTCCTCTTAGGCTCTCTACTTTGGCTCTGTTCACATTGTCATCACCACCATAGATTTTCTTCAGCTTGTTCCACATTTTATGAGCAGTTGTGTAGTCTTTGATTTCATCAAATTCTTCATAGCTTAGAGCTGATGCAATGTCTATCATCATAGTGTTATGGTTCTTCTTCTCTGCAATGTCTTCAATAGTTAATGTGCCAATAGGAATTGTATATTCTTGATCAATATATTTGCATTCTAAATCACCAATGGAAGCCAGATGTAGTCTCATGAGAGCTTGCCATGATGAAAAGTTATTTCTGTTAAGCCTTGGAATTTCTCTTTTGTAAGACATCTTGATCTTTAGCTTATGTCCTTGAAACCATTCCTACAAGCACCAAAATCTCTGATACCAATTGTTGGAAATATAGATGTAGTAGCTGAGAAGGGGGGTGAATCAGTTAACCACAAAAATATTACCACTGATCTCTTAAATATCTTAACAAATTATTTACTGTGCCACTCAGTAAATATATAGAGAAATGCTGAAAACTTGATCCTTGAAGTGTGTAATAATTAAACTGTTCTTAAGCATTCATCACTGATTAACTTACATGAATAAAGAAAATAACATGAACACAAGAGACACCAGATTTACCATGGAAACCCAATATGGGAAAAACCACCACTGTAACTAGTTACTATTTTTCACTCTTCTGAAGTGATGCCCGGTTAGAAGCCAACCTAGTAAAAGGTTACAAAACACATTGTTAGGTGTGACCTTGTTAGAGGATTTAATCACCCTGCTAGGAGTGGCCTTGTATGAGGTCTTGAAACAATTCAATAGAACTGTTACCTTGTTAGAGGATTTACAAAATGGTTGTTAAACTAACTCGATTAAGAGATTTTGATATCACTACTAAAATTGCTAGAGAGTAACAATGAAATGACCTGTAACTAAATTTCTGAATATAGATCTTTGTTTTGTTTCACTAGATCCTTACTGATCAATTAAATCTTTGCTACTCCTCAAGGATATCTGACCATCCTTCAAAATTCGCACACACCTTTCTTCAAAATGATTTCTGCATGTTGTATATCTTTTATTCACCACTTGACCTTCTATATATATGTGCCATTTCATAATCATTTAGATTGTCAAGTCGGCACTAATAATCATTATAACAGTCGACTGGGATAAACAAACTGTAATAACAAAATTCTTTGAAAGGGCCGACCTTGCTCGGTAAACATTAATCCTGAAAAGATTTCCCTCGGTGATTGAGAGAACTCGGTAACCACAATAAATTCTGCAACATCCTTTGGAGACTGAGAGAACTTGGTAACCACTAATTTTCCTTCGATAACCGAGGAGGCTCGGTTAACACTGTTCCCCTGTCAAGTTTCCTTTAGACACCCGAGAGAACTCGGTAAATGCTAAAAACTGCCTAGCTGACCGACTGAGCTCGGTAGATAATGAGAACCGCTTAGCTGACTGACTGAACTCAGTAGATACTAAGAGTGATAATTGATATGACATTTATGTGACATCAAAGACAACACATAGCTAATCCAACAATGTCCTTCAGACAATTGTATCCAGCACTATGAAGATATTGAATAGATTTATTTTAACTAGCAAATAAAATGTTAAAGTGGAATGGAATAGATTTATTTTAAACAATAGAGAGAATGAAATGATTTGAACAGGAGATTAAAAAGTATATGAAAATAAATGAAGTATAAACAAAGAATAAAATAAGAGAGATAAATATTATGAAATTGATAAAAAAGTTAGATTTAAACCAAGCTAAAGAAAATGTGAAATGCCTACAAGAAAGAAAGGTAAAATATCCTACATGCAAGGGATTAGAAATCCAAAAAAATGGAGTTAGGCCCGCAACAAAATGAAATAGCTTGCATGCACAAGATTTTTTAGAAAACTGAAAAATGAATAGTTAGATGAAACATGCAAGAAATATTAGATTAGTCCTTGCAAAAAACCACTTGAAATGAAGAAATATGAGTTGGGTTTGGTGGTGAATTGACCAATGCCCCCCCCAAAATAAAAAAATAAAAAAATAAAAAAATGTTAAGTTACTCTTTGGCGACAAGCCTTCCAAAGAGGGTTAGAGGGAAAAAAAAAGGAAATAAACAAGTTAGAGCTGCAAAAATAATATTAGATCTATAAAAGAACTTAAAAACAAACTTGCTCCTTTGAATATCACCTTCCTACAAAACACTTAAACAAAGATTAGTTGCTCTGATACCATGTTAAAAGTATTAAAAGAATGAAAACAAGATCAAGAAGATAATCCAAGAAAGTGAAGTGCAAGAAGGATTTTACCATAAACCAAATATGAGAGAGTTGAAAAATCAAACACCAAAAGCAAGAGAATACTCCAAGAATCCAACAAGAGACAAATATTTTGAAAAGGGAAAGCAAAGAAAACCCCTTGTGACTTTATGAATGAGGCCATAGCCTAAAATGAGAGAGAAGAGAGAAAGAGAGCATTATGCTCAATACAATAACTTTATCATGAGAAATGAGAGAGAGGAGTTAGAATGTAACTCCCAAATCTATGAATGCCACCATTCATAAGTGTGTGTGACAAGTGTCAATATTCTCTTGAGGAGGAATAAACTAATGTTCTTATTAAAGGAATTACAAAATATGAGTTGTCCTTCCACTTGGACTAGAGGAAAAAATACATGTAGGATACCTTGGTTTATCCTTACTTAAATAATAGAACCAAAGAAAGATTATAAATTCTAATAGTTATATTGGTTAGAAATAGATGGTTAAGTACTATACTCTTTTTCTATTCAGATCCTTGAAATGAAAATGAAAAGTAAGGACTTTTAATAGAAAGTTTATGTGATGATAGTGCATAGATAGGGTTAAGGAGAAAAATAATGAAAGAGGAAAGGATAAATGTATTTAGGGTACTAGATAAATGATGGGATTTTGATTCATTTCTAAAAGTGAATATTTATGCAAATTAGGTAAAGAAAATTAATGCAATTAGCTCATTAATGTAATTGGTTTTGATGAGGAATGAAATCAATGTCTTAATGTAAATTGAAGTTGAAACAAAGATAGAATTCGTTAGATTAAGTAATAAAATGAAATACTTGATAATGGTAAATGAATTCATTAAGGGAACCTTAAGGAATGTATTTGTAATTGTTAGTAATGAAATGTTAGAATGTTAGAAAATATTTGTTAGTTGTAATTTTAGGTCAAAGACCTGATTCCTTACGGGTTCCCTGGTGGGGGACATTACATTTTTCACATGTATATATGTATGTATATATATACATGTATGTATGCATGTATATATGTGTGCACATGTATATATATGTGTACATGTATGTATGTGCACATTTATTTACATTTAAATATAGTTTATGTAATTGATTTTAGTTCAATAATGTAATCTTAGACATCATGGTAGATGCATTGATTCCCCCCCTGAGGAACTATTTGCATGAACTAATATTGAAATTAAATGATTCTAAGATTCCATAAACAATCTGACTAGCTCTAGTGTTTATAAGAGCACATGTCAGTCCATACTTTTTATCTTAATTAGTATCAGAGATGACATTCATAGTACCACTCCCTACACACTAGATGCTATAGAAGTCATACTTGAGAGGAAGAGATGAGAAGTTGACTCTAGTCTTTCTCTTAAGGAGGTACAATATTTATTACCTGAAGTGACCCTTAAAAGGGAAGCTTTCCCATCTTAAGTGGACTTACAATATGTGAAGGGATATCAAGTTACCAGGTGTCGGGATCTTGCTATATCCACATTGATATACCCATGGTTTCTAGCTACCCATGGTCATTATCCAAATATCGACCATATTCCATTATATTTTGCATAGTATATTTTTGCTAAGGTTTGTTTAGGGAGGGTCGTTAATTATACTACTTTTCCAGCACATCTAGGATAGGGGCGTTACAGGCTTGCTAATAGAGAGGCTTCTTGAAATGGACTTATGTATAGATCTAGTTGATTTCCCAATGGACTGCAAACCTTCCTTAAACTTTCAACAATATTTTTTTGTACATTACATGATTTTGTCTTTTTTAAACTTGCATCTAGACCCAAAAATTTTAATTTGTCTTTAACTCATCTTTAAGAAGTGTAATTGATAATAGTTGGGTTTTTTCAAGTGTATCGAAATTCTCAAATTTTGCAATTATTTTCTTAGACTTTTTATTCAATGCCCTCTTCATAGTATTTATTGGTTGTTTAGCATAATCTCGTAATTTTTCCACATCCATTTCAATTAAATGATCTAGTGCTTTTACGATTAATTTTTCTCTTCAATTGTTGGGGTAGACTAACATTCTCATTTGTTGCTTGTACTTCTACTGCAAACAAAATTAAAAAAATCTCTTAATAGCTCATCTTAAGGGGACCTTGATGAAATAAGTAAAAACAAGCTTATGTCAAAGGGAATAATTAATAAACTAATGAGAGAGACACATACTTATTTGACCTTGGGATGACCCTTCTCAAAAGTCTATTACTTCAACTTGGGATGCCCCTTGTGCAACATTTTCTTCATCAAAGGCTATGTACACAACAAAAACAATAGTTTAAAGGAGAAAGACCCAAAATGCATATTCACCACAAAGAGACTAAATGAAGACAGCCAGAGAGAGAGAGAGAGAGACCCCATTAGACCCATTATGAGTAATATGACCCCATAAGCCCTATTAGCACCTAATTAGACCTAATCAGACCTAATATTCTACCTTATTATACCCAATTAAATCTATTCTAACCTAATTATACCTATTAGGACCTATAATAGGTTATATGACCTATTAGGACTTATCTTATGATTAATAGGATTCTATACATAGGAAATTTCATTCAAACTTTTGTTTAATAATTTTATCTTTGTATGTGGGAAATGCTCAAGAAGCACAAACTTTTAAAGTTTGGGAAGGGTCATCGAAATCTCCACAAGCCCAACCTTCAGTAGCTAGAGAAGGGTCATTGCAATCTTGGCAAGCAACAACCTTCAGAAGTTGGAGAAGGGTCATCGCAAGATCAACAAGGACAACCTTTAGAATATCAAATAAGTACACATCTCTCTCTCTAGTATTATTCAAGATATAATATAAATATTTTAATAAATATCTAATACTAATATTATACTATTATACAATAGAGGAATAAATAATAATAATATAATACAATATTAAAATAAAAATTTATATAATATATCAGAGCCCATGTTCATATGTTGGGCCTCTGTGTTATGCTCTCATTTTGTTTGGTGTGATTGATGCATGGATAATATACCCTATAATGGTTATCTTTTTTTTTCTTTTATGCCTTAACATGGTGATAGATAGTTGGCACGACCAATAATTTTTACTAATTTATAGAGCGGATTGTCTGTTTGATCTTTTCCATTATCTTCTCAATTGAAAAGTGAAACACCAATTTGAATCTTCCGATGTTGGATGTGTTTGTCTCATTATGTCCTTGGTGGTAGATGCACTTGAGTATGCCATAGTCTACTTGTGGAAATTTATGATGAGGTTGGAGATAGTCATGATATGTCTATTTTGTGCACTCTTTTGCTAGGTGAAATATGATACTTAAATTAACCTTTTGTTTAGTTGCTTCATGTGCTATGCATCGATATTGTATATAATTGTTGATTGATGTCATGTGAATTTGGATTATTTTTAAATCATATTACTTAATGGATGCATGAGATAAACATAAAATATAAAATTTTTATGTTAATTGTTTAAGCATGATTTCTTCATGTCCAATGTTATGAATAAGCCATGTTTATTAATGGTTACATGAATTCCACCTATCTCTTCTCCTTTTTCCCTATTATTTGATATGTAATTACAAAGATATTTTTTTATGATGAAAATATTAGATGTATGGTAAAAGTTGATACATTGTGTGATTGGTACTTATGTTATTTTTGCTCTTGTAAGTAGAAATTTTGAATTTTTTAAATTGATAAATTTAGTATCATTCCATTGATTAGGACATGGAAATGTGTGCTCACTTTATGAGTGTTGATATGATATGTTATTACGAATGCACCTTCTTCATATTCTATTGGAATTGTATTTTTTATGAAATATTATTTCTTTATGTTTATAAATGAATAAATATTGACAAGTATGTGTTGTGAAATGAGATGTTGCCACTTGAAGTGGAGATATCCATTAGTAATCAGATTTGTATTATGTTGAATCAAGTAAATTGTGAAGGAATGAAATTGATGCAGGAGCATCCTGGGTGTAAGAGCAATCTTGCATCACCCAAAAAAATATTTCTGTTTTTGAATTCAATAAGGGCTATCCTATGCAGAGCTGCTATTTATGGAAAGTTACTATTTTTGGTAATTTTTGTCTGTGCTCAGAATGATCTAATTTCTTTCTTGGAGATTCATTTTGGTCATATAAGTCTACCAGTAAAGTTTCATTTCCAGATCAAGTGCATGTTGGAAGATATTGAAGATTTTTGGTATTGGTAGCAGGGTACAAAAACTTTGAACTCAGTTTTGAAGGCTTTAGAGGCCTCGAATGAGGTCAAAAATTTGGGTGACAAGTGCTTGCATGGGTCAAGCCTGTAGAGCGCTTCGTGGCATTTTCAAAATGAGGTTATAGTAGCCGATCGGGTCAACTGGTGATGACTTATGGTCTTCGGAAATTGGGCCACCTGAAATGGCGAAAAATAATTTTTTTCAAAATTTCTGTTCGGGTTTCAAAGGTTATCTTGAGCCGACTATGATGTAATAAAATGTAAAATAAAATAATTCTAAGTTTGGTCAGCCTTATTGGCTAAAATTCTGGAACCTTCCAAGCGGTGGAAAATTGCCTATATAAGGAAGGCTGCATTATTGTCTTAGGCAGTTCAGAATAGTTCTGGGTAGTAGATCTGGGTAATAGTTTGAGACTTTGTCTTACAGATTATTGTAAGGGAATGCCCATGTGGCTTTGCATATTGTAATTCTGAAAGTTTTTAATTCCACATTTGTGGAGATAATAAGAAGCCAATTTTTTGTTCTTGCATATTGTTGTTGTTTCTCTATTTCTGTTATGTATTAAGGGGAGCACCCTTCATCAAGTGGTATCAGAGCAGGAGTTCTTGAGTGTGTAAACAGATCGCTGACTGTGAAGTAGTTTGCACCAGGACCGTGGCTAGGGTTTCAACGCGCATCGCGAAAATACCTCCACGAAGGGAACGTGGCGGAAGAGCTGGTGTTGTAACACCTGAGGTTAGAGAGCTGCAGAGACAAGTGCGAGCATTGCAAGAAGAGATTCATAGAGGAAAGAATCTTAATGTCAGAGATGAAAGCGAGGATGAAGCCGAAGAAGAATATCAAGAAGGAGAAGTCGAAATTGTGAACCAAGAGGAAGAAAGACTTTTTCGGGTCATTTCTAAGATTGGGAAAATACCTAAGATTGAGGTTCCTACATTTTCTGGAAATCTTAACCCAGAAGAATTGATCGACTCGATCAATGAATGTGAGGAATATTTTGAGTATGAAGATGTTGAGGATACTGATAAGGTCAAATTTGCGAAGGCCAGACTGAAAGGTCAGGCGAAGATCCGGTGGCAAGAAATTCAATTGGAGCGAAATAGAAGAGGGAAAGATAAAATCACAAGATGGGATCGGATGGTGGATAAATTGAAGCGACAGTTCATTCCTGTTGATTATGAGCTTGACCTACTAAAGAAAATGCAAAGTTTGAAGCAAGCAGGAAGATCTGTTCGGGAGAATACAGAGGAGTTCTATCGACTGCTCATCAGAACAGGCCATGCAGAAGCTGATAAGGAGAAAGTTGCCCAATACCTTAATGGGTTAAGGCCAAGCATTCAGGAGGAGTTGAATCTAGTTTGAATGAACAGTATTGAGGAGGCATACCAGTTTGCCCTAAAAGTAGAGGAAAAGCTAAACAAGAAGTTTGAGAGCAGATAAAATGGAAGAGGTCGTGGTGGAAGATCTGGCAGACGGTCATATGGTGGCCGAAATGAAGATCCGAAAAAGAAGGATGAGGCCAGTAGCAGTCAGAATCAGAGAGGAAATAATTCCAATCATTTTCAGGATCAGAGTAATAGAGATCAAAGAGGAAGAGGAAGAGGACAAGGATCTGGAAGAGGAGGCTTCCGTGGAACATGTTTTCACTGTGGAGAAGAAGGTCATAGGGCATTTGAATGTCCTCAGCACCAAGGCAGAATAGACAGGAGAAATGAAGGCCAGGCCAGAGTTGCACATGTAGATGAAGATGCCAGATCATCAAATTCTGAAGATGTTGAAAGAGGAGAAACGTTGATTAACAGAAGAGTCCTGTTGAGTGGTGAGAATGAACCTGAGCAAAGGAGGAGCCTGTTTCGCACCAGGTGCAAGTGTGAAGGTAAATGTTGTGATGTGATCATTGATAGTGGAAGCACTGACAATTTGGTGTCAGAAGAGATGGTGACAAAGTTGAAGCTCAAGAGACAGAAACACCCACATCCATATCGGATTGCCTGGGTACAGGATGATCACAAGGTCATGGTCAATGAACAATGCCTAGTGAAGTTCAAGATTGGCGAATACCAAGATGAGGTATTGTGTGATATTATATCTATGGATGCATGTCATATGTTGTTGGGTAGACCATGGCAGTTTGACAGATGTGTTGTACATGATCATCGTGCGAATACCTATTCCCTAACAAAGGATGGAGTGTGACATAAGCTAAAACCATTGAAGGAGACTGAAGAAAAGGTATGTGGTAATGCAAGTATATATTTTTTTGATGGAAAAAATTTCCTAGATGGTATGAGGCATGAGCATGTATGTTTTGCTTTAATTCCAAAACCTAGTAAAGAGGAAGTAGAAGATGTTCCTGTAGAAGTTGCAGATTTGTTGAATGAGTTTCAGGATATTGTATCCGATAATGTGCCTGATGGATTACCACCAGTCAGGAAGATCAGTCACCAGATGGACTTGATCCCAGGAGCGAGTTTGCCGAATAAGGCAGCACACAGAATGACACCTGCAGAAAGTGAGGAGTTGAACAGACAAGTACATGAACTGTTACAGAAAGGATTGATCCGTGAGAGTCTGAGTCCCTGTGCTGTACTAGCGGTATTAGCACCAAAGAAGAATGGATAATGGAGGATGTGTACAAATTCTAGGGCAATAAACAAGATCACAATCAAGTACAGGTTTCCATTGCCACGAATGGATGATATTATGGACTGTATGAGTGGAGCTGTGTATTTTTCAAAGATAGATCTAAAAAGTGGATATCATCAGATTCGGATCAGAGAAGGAGATGAATGGAAGACCACCTTCAAGACAAAGGAAGGACTGTATGAGTGGTTAGTCATGCCTTTTGGGCTAACCAATGCATCGAGCACTTTCATGCGGCTCATGAACGAGGTTCTGAACAAATTTCTGGGTAAGTTTGTCATTGTTTACCTAGATGATATTTTGATCTTTAGTAAGACATTGGATGAGCATATGATACATATTCGTACGGTATTTGAGAAGTTGAGAGAAGAGAAATTGTTGATTAATTTGAAGAAGTGAGTGAAGAAAGAGTTGGTGTATTTGGGGTTTGTAGTTTCAGGAGAAGGTCTAAAAATAGACCTAGAGAAGGTACAGGCTATCTTTGAATGGCCTACTCCAAGGAGTGCTACTGAGGTAAGATCTTTTCATGGTCTAGCTAGCTTTTATAGAAAGTTTATCAAAAATTTTAGCAGTATTTGTGGACCCTTGACTGAAACAATGAGAGGGGATAGAAAAGAGTTTAAGTGGACTAATGGGGAAGAAAAGAGTTTTCAATTGTTGAAACAAAAAGTTACAAAACAACCTGTTTTAGCACTTCCAGATTTTAATAAGGTGTTTCAAGTAGATTGCGATGCTAGTGGTACTGCAATAGGAGCGGTTATGAGCCAAGAAGGTAAACCTGTTGCTTATTTCAGTGAGAAGTTAAATGATTTCAAGAGGAAATATTTCATTTATGATCAAGAATTTTATGCTATAGTTCAGGCATTAAAGAAGTGGAGACATTATCTGCTTCCTAAAGAGTTTGTTTTGTATACTGATCATCAAGCTTTGCAATATTTAAATAGTCAAGAAAAATTGAATGAAAGGCATTTGAAATGGGTTGAGTTTTTGCAGAGTTATACATTTGTTTTGAAACACAGGAGTGGAAAGTCTAATAGGGTTGCAGATGCTCTTAGCAGAAGGCAACTATTGCTGACAAAAATGTAGATTGAAGTGGTTGGGTTCAAGGAACTCAAGAATTTGTATCCAGAGGATCCTGATTTTGGTGAAGCTTGGAAAGCTTGTACAGAACCTGTTACTCTAGACAGGATGAAATGGCTGGATTTTATCATCCAAGATGATATGCTATTCAGAGGGAGTCAGTTGTGCATTCCACGAAGTTCTATGAGGGAGAATCTCATCAAGGAGAAGCATAGCGGAGGATTGGCTGGACATTTTGGTCGTGATAAAACCCTTGGTTTGGTTAATGAGAATTATTATTGGCCACAGTTACAGAAAGATGTGAAAAAGTTTGTACAGAGTTGCAGAGTATGTCAGATGGCGAAAGAAGTGAAGTAGAATACAGGGTTATATCAGCCACTACCTGTACGAGAGAAGCCTTGGGAGAATATCAATATGGAATTTGTTCTTAGTTTACCGAGGACTCAGCGGAGACATGATTCAATTTTTGTGGTGGTTGACGGATTTTCAAAGATGGCACATTTCATTCCCTGTAAGAAGACTAATGATGTTGTTCATGTAGCAGAATTTTTTTTAGAGAAGTGGTGAGACTACATGGCTTGCCAAAGACCATAGTTTCAGATCGAGATACTATGTTTGTTGGATATTTTTGGTAGACATTGTGGAAGAAGTTGAAGACAGATTTGAAGTTCAGCTCATCACATCATCCACAGACTGATGGACAGACAGAGGTGGTGAATAAAAGTTTGGGAAATCTGCTGAGATGCTTGGTTGGAGATAAGCCAACAGGGTGGGATTTGATTTTACCATAGGCAAAATTTGCATACAATAATTCTGTCAATAGGACCACTGGTAAATCACCATTCTAGATTTTATATGGAAGTAGTCCAAGAAATGCATCTGAATTAAGGAAGATAGATAAAGGAGAAATAAGTAGTGCTGAAGCTGAGGATTTTGCAGAACACTTGAAGAACATCCATGGGGAGGTGAGGAAGCATATTACCAAGATGAATGCATAGTATAAGGCTAAGGCAGATGAGAAAAGGAGGTATAAGGAATTTCAGGTTAGAGATGAAGTCATGGTTCATTTGCGGAAGGAGCGGTTTCCAGTCGGTACATATAACAAGCTGAAAATGAAGAAGTTTGGGCCATGTAAGATACTGAAGAAGCATGATTCAAAAAATGCATATGAGGTAGAATTGCCTAGTGAGCTAAATATTTCACCAGTGTTTAACATTTCAAATTTGACAAAGTATCACGAAGGAGGTGTTGAAGATGAGGTTGCAGCAGCACAGTGGAGTATTCCAGCAACTAGTTCAGACACTAAGGAGATCGATGATATACTGGACAGTCGTGTTGGCAGAAGCACAAGGAACAAGACATATGAAGAATATCTGGTCAAGTGGAAAGGACGACCTGTTCAAGATTCATCATGGCTGACAAAGGAGGAGGTTAGCCGTCTTGGTTTTACTCTGCACACCTGAGTCGTGACAGGGTCACTTCTCAAATTACACTAGGTGTCTGATGCAGGAGCATCCTGGGTGTAAGAGCAATCTTGCATCACCCAAAAAAATATTTCTGTTTTTGAATTCAATAAGGGCTATCCTATGCAGAGCTGTTATTTATGGAAAGTTACTATTTTTGGTAATTTTTTTCTGTGCTCATAATGATTTAATTTCTTTCTTGGAGGTTCATTTTGGTCATATAAGTCTGCCAGTAAAGTTTCATTTCCAGATCAAGTGCATGTTGGAAGATATTGAAGATTTTCGGTATTGGCAGCAGGGTACAGAAAATTTGAACTCAGTTTTGAAGGCTTTATAGGCCCCGGATGAGGTCAAAAATTTGGGTGACGGGTGCTTGTATGGGTCAAGCCTGTAGAGCGCTTCGTGGCATTTCCAAAATGGGTTTATAGTAGCCGATCGGGTCAACTGGTGATTACTTATGGTCTTCGAAAGTTGGGCCACCTGAAATGGCAAAAAATAATTTTCTTCAAAATTTATGTTTGGGTTTCAAATGTTATCTTGAGCTGACTATGATGTAATAAAATGTAAAATAAAATAATTCTAAGTTTGGTCAGCCTTATTGGCTAAAATTCTTGAACCTTCCAGGCGGTGGAAAATTGCCTATATAATGAAGGCTGCATTATTGTCTTAGGCAGTTCAGAATAGTTCTGGGTAGTAGATCTGGGTAATAGTTCGAGGCTTTGTCCTACAGATTATTGTAAGGGAATGCCCATGTGGCTTTGCATATTGTAATTCTGAAATTTTGTAATTCCACATTTATGGAGATAACAAGAAGCCAATTTTCTGTTCTTGCATATTGTTGTTGTTTCTCTATTTCTGTTATGTATTAAGGGGAGCACCCTTCATCAAGTGGTATCAGAGCAGGAGTTCTTGAGTGTGTAAATAGATCGCCGACTGTGAGGCAGTTTGGACCAGGACCGTGGCTAGGATTTCAACGTGCATCGCGAAAATGCCTCCACGAAGGGAACGTGGTGGAAGAGCTGGTGTTGTAACACCTGAGGTTAGAGAGCTGCAGAGACAAGTGCGAGCATTGCAAGAAGAGATTCACAGAGGAATGAATCTTAATGTCAGAGATGAAAGCAAGGATGAAGCCGAAGAAGAATATCAAGAAGGAGAGGTCAAAATTGTGAACCAGGAAGAAGAAAGACTTTTTCGGGCCATTTCTAAGATTGGGAAAAGACCTAAGATTGAGGTTCCAACATTTTCTGAAAATCTTAACCCAGAAGAATTGATCGACTTGATCAATGAATGTGAGGAATATTTTGAGTATGAAGATGTTGAGGATCCTGATAGGGTCAAATTTGCGAAGGCCAGACTGAAAGGTCATGCGAAGATCTGGTGCCAAGAAATTCAATTGGAGCGAAATAGAAGAGAGAAAGATAAAATCACAAGATGGGATCGGATGGTGGATAAATTGAAGCGACAGTTCATTCTTGTTGATTATGAGCTTGACCTACTAAAGAAAATGTAAAGTTTGAAACAAGCAGAAAGATCTGTTCGGGAGTATACAGAAGAGTTCTATTGACTGCTCATCAGAACAGGCCATGTAGAAGCTGATAAGGAGAAAGTTGCCCGATACCTTAATGGGTTAAGGCCAAGCATTCAAGAGGAGTTGAATCTGGTTCGATTGAACAGTATTGAGGAGGCATACCAATTTTCCCTAAAAGTAGAGGAAAAGCTGAACAAGAAGTTTGAGAGCAGACAAAATGGAAGAGGTCGTGGTGGAAGATCTGGAAGACAGTCATATGGTGGCCGAAATGAAGATCCGAAAAAGAAGGATGAGGCCAGTAGCAGTCAGAATCAGAGAGGAAATAATTCCAATCGTTTTCAGGATTAGAGTAATAGAGATCAGAGAGGAAGAGGAAGAGGACAAGGATCTGGAAGAGGAGGCTTCCATGGAACATGTTTTCAATATAGAGAAGAAGGTCATAGGGCATTTGAATGTCCTCAGCACCAAGGCAAAATAGACAGGAGAAATGAAGGCCAGGCCAGAGTTGCACATGTAGATCAAGATGCCAGATCATCAAATTCTGAAGATGCTAAAAGAGAAGAAACATTGATTAACAGAAGAGTCCTGTTGAGTGGTGAGAATGAACCTGAGCAAAGGAGGAGCCTGTTTCGCACCAGGTGCAAGTGTGAAGGTAAATGTTGTGATGTGAGCACTGATAGTGGAAGCACTGACAATTTGGTGTCAGAAGAGATGGTGACAAAGTTGAAGCTCAAGAGACAGAAACACCCACATCCATATCGGATTGCTTGGGTACAAGATGACCACAAGGTCATGGTCAATGAACAATGCCTAGTGAAGTTCAAGATTGACGGATACCAAGATGAGGTATTGTGTGATATTATATCTATGGATGCATGTCATATGTTGTTGGGTAGACCATGGCAGTTTGACAGATGTGCTGTACATGATGGTCGTGCGAATACCTATTCCCTAATAAAGGATGGAGTGCGACATAGGTTAAAACCATTGAAGGAGACTGAAAAAAAGGTATGTGGTAATGCAAGGATAACTTTTGTTGATGGAAGAAATTTCTTAGATGGTATGAGGCATGAGCATGTATGTTTTGCTTTAATTCCAGAAGCTAGTAAAGAGGAAGTAGAAGATGTTCCTGTAGAAGTTAGAGATTTATTGAATGAGTTTCAAGATATTGTATCCGATAACGTGCCTGATGGATTACCACCAGTCAGGAAGATCAGTCACTAGATGGACTTGATCCCAAGAGTGAGTTTGCCGAATAAGGCAGCACACAGAATGACACCTGCAGAAAGTGAGGAGTTGAACAGACAAGTACATGAGCTGTTACAGAAAGGATTGATCCGTGAGAGTCTGAGTCCCTGTGATGTACCAGCGGTATAAGCACCAAAGAAGAATGGAGAATGGAGGATGTGTACAGATTCTAGGGCAATAAACAAGATCACAATCAAGTACAAGTTTCCATTGCCACGAATGGATGATATTATGGACTGTTTGAGTGGAGCTGTGTATTTTTTGAAAATAGATCTGAAAAGTGGATATCATCAGATTCGGATCAGAGAAGGAGATGAATGGAAGACCGCCTTCAAGATAAAGGAAGGACTGTATGAGTGGTTAGTCATGCCTTTTAGGCTAACCAATGCACCGAGCACTTTCATGCGGCTCATGAACGAGGTTCTGAACAAATTTTTGGGTATGTTTGTCATTGTTTACCTAGATGATATTTTGATCTTTAGTAAGACATTGGATGAGCATATGATGCATATTCTTATGGTATTTGAGATGTTGAGAGAAGAGAAATTTTTGATTAATTTGAATAAGTGCAGTTTTGTGAAGAAAGAGTTGGTGTATTTGGGGTTTGTAGTTTCAGGAGAAAGTCTAAAAATGGACCCAGAGAAGGTACAGGCTATCCTTGAATGGCCTACTTCAAGGAGTGCTACTGAGGTAAGATATTTTCATGGTCTAGCTAACTTTTACACAAAGTTTATCAGAAATTTTAGCAGTATTTGTGGACCCTTGACTGAAACAATGAGAGGGGATAGAAAAGAGTTTAAGTGGACTAATGGGGCAGAAAAGAGTTTTCAATTGTTGAAACAAAAAGTTACAGAACAACTTATTTTAGCACTTCCAGATTTTAATAAGGTGTTTCAAGTAGATTGCGATGCTAGTGGTACTGCAATAGGAGCAGTTATGAGCCAAGAAGGTAAACCTGTTGCTTATTTCAGTGAGAAGTTAAATGATGCCAAGAGGAAATATTTTGTTTATGATCAAGAATTTTATGCTATAGTTCAGGCATTAAAGAAGTGGAGACATTATCTGCTTCTTAAAGAGTTTTTTTTGTATACTGATCATCAAGCTTTGCAATATTTAAATAGTCAAGGAAAATTGAATCAAAAGCATTTGAAATGGGTTGAGTTTTTGCAGAGTTATACATTTGTTTTGAAACACAAGAGTGGAAAGTCTAATAGGGTTGCAGATGCTCTTAGCAGAAGGCAACTATTGCTGACAGAAATGCAGATTGAAGTGGTTGGGTTCAAGGAACTCAAGAATTTGTATCCAGAGGATCCTGATTTTGGTGAAGCTTGGAAAGCTTGTATAGAACCTGTTACTCTAGACAGGACGAAATGGCTGGATTTTATCATTCAAGATGATATGCTATTCAGAGGGAGTCAGTTGTGCATTCCACGAAGTTCTATGAGGGAGAATCTTATCAAGGAGAAGCATAGCGGAGGATTGGCTGGACATTTTGGTCATGATAAAACCTTTGGTTTGGTTAATGAGAATTATTATTGGCCACAGTTACAGCAAGATGTGAAGAATTTTGTACAGAGTTGCAGAGTATGTCAGATGGCAAAAGGAGTGAAGCAGAATACAGGGTTGTATCAGCCACTACCTCTACCAGAGAAGCCTTGGGAGGATATCAGTATGGACTTTGTTCTTGGTTTACCAAGGACTCAGCGGGGACATGATTCAATTTTTGTGGTGGTTGACAGATTTTCAAAGATGGCACATTTCATTCCCTGCAAGCAGGCTAATGATGCTGTTCATGTAGCAGAATTATTTTTCAGAGAAGTGGTGAGACTACATGGCTTGCCAAAGACCATAGTTTCAGATCGAGATACTAAGTTTGTTGGATATTTTTGGTGGACATTGTGGAAGAAGTTGAAGACAGATTTGAAGTTCAGCTCATCACATCATCCACAGACTGATGGACTGACAGAGGTGGTGAATAGAAGTTTGGGAAATCTGCTGAGATGCTTGGTTGGAGATAAGCCAACAGGGTGGGATTTGATTTTACCATAGGAAAAATTTGCATACAATAATTCTTTCAATAGGAGCACTGGTAAATCACCATTCTAGATTGTATATGGAAGTAGTCCAAGAAATGCATCTGAATTGAGGAAGATAGATAAAGGAGAAATAAGTAGTGCTGAAGCTGAGGATTTTGTAGAACACTTGAAGAACATCCATGGGGAGGTGAGGAAGCATATTACCAAGATGAACGCACAGTATAAGGCTAAGGCAGATGAGAAAAGGAGGTAAAAGGAATTTCAAGTTGGAGATGAAGTCATGGTTCATTTGCGGAAGGAGCGGTTTCCGGTCGGTACATATAACAAGCTGAAAATGAAGAAGTTTGGGCCATGTAAGATACTGAAGAAGCATGATTCAGGAAATGCATATGAGGTAGAATTGCCTAGTGAGCTGAATCTTTCACCAGTGTTTAACATTTTAGATTTGACAAAGTATCACGAAGGAGGTGTTGAAGATGAGGTTGTAGCAGCACAGTGGAGTATTCTAGCAACTAGTTCAGACACTAAGGAGATCGAAGATATACTGGACAGTCATGTTGGCAGAAGCACAAGGAACAGGACATATGAAGAATATCTGGTCAAGTGAAAAGGACGACATGTTGAAGATTCATCATGGCTGACAAAGGAGGAGGTTAGCCGTCTTGGTTTTCCTCTACACACCTGAGTCATGATAGGGTCACTTCTCAAATTACCCTGGGTGTCTGATGCAGGAGCATCCTGGGTGTAAGAGCAATCTTGCATCACCCAAAAAAATATTTCTATTTTTGAATTCAATAAGGGCTATCCTATGCAGAGCTGCTATTTATGGAAAGTTACTATTTTTGGTAATTTTCATCTGTGCTCAGAATGATCTAATTTCTTTCTTGGAGGTTCATTTTGGTCATATAAGTCTGCCAGTAAAGTTTCATTTTCAGATCAAGTGCATGTTGGAAGATATTGAAGATTTTCGGTATTGGCAGCAGGGTACAGAAACTTTGAACTCAGTTTTGAAGTCTTTAGAGGCCCCAGATGAGGTTGAAAATTTGGGTGATGGGCGCTTGTGCAAATCAAGCTTGTAGAGCGCTTCGTGGCGTTTCTGAAATGGGGTTATAGTAGCCGATCGGGTCAACTAGTGATGACTTATGGTCTTCGGAAGTTGGGCCACCTGAAATGGCGAAAAATAATTTTTTTCAACATTTTTGTTCGGGTTTCAAAGGTTATCTTGAGCCGACTATGATTTAATAAAATGTAAAATAAAATAATTTTAAGTTTGGTCGGCCTTATTGGCTAAAATTTTGGAACCTTCCAGGCGGTGGAAAATTGCCTATATAAGGAAGGCTGCATTATTGTCTTAGGCAGTTCAGAATAGTTCTGGGTAGTAGATCTGGGTAATAGTTCGAGAATTTGTCCTACAGATTATTGTAAGGGAATGCCCATGTGGCTTTGCATATTGTAATTCTGAAAGTTTGTAATTCCACATTTGTGGAGATAATAAAAAGCTAATTTTCTGTTCTTGCATATTGTTGTTGTTTCTCTATTTCTATTATGTATTAAGGGGAGCACCCTTCATCAAGTAGTATTAGAGCAGGAGTTCTTGAGTGTGTAAATAGATCGCCGACTATGAGGCAGTTTGCACCAGGACCGTGGTTAGGGTTTCAATGCGCATCGTGAAAATGCCTCCACGAAGGGAACGTGGTGGAAGAGCTGGTGTTGTAACACCTGAGGTTAGAGAGCTGCAGAGACAAGTGCGGGCATTGCAAGAAGAGATTCACAGAGGAATGAATCTTAATGTCAGAGATGAAAGCGAGGATGAAGCCGAAGAAGAATATCAAGAAGGCGAAGTCAAAATTGTGAACCAGGAGGAAGAAAGACTTTTTCGGGCCATTTCTAAGATTGGGAAAAGACCTAAGATTGAGGTTCCTACATTTTCTGGAAATCTTAACCCAGAAGAATTGATCGACTCGATCAATGAATGTGAAGAATATTTTGAGTATGAAAACGTTGAGGACCCTGATAGGGTCAAATTTGCGAAGGCCAGACTGAAAGGTCATGCGAAGATCTGGTGGCAAGAAATTTAATTGGAGTGAAATAGAAAAGGGAAAGATAAAATCACAAGATGGGATCGGATGGTGGATAAATTGAAGCGACAGTTCATTCTTGTTGATTATGAGCTTGACCTACTAAAGAAAATGTAAAGTTTGAAGCAAGCAGGAAGATCTGTTCGGGAGTATACAGAGGAGTTCTATCGACTGCTCATCAGAACAGGCCATGCAGAAGCTGATAAGGAGAAAGTTGCCCGATACCTTAATGGGTTAACGCCAAGCATTCAGGAGGAGTTGAATCTGGTTCGAATGAACAGTATTGAGGAGGCATACCAGTTTGCCCTAAAAGTAGAGGAAAAGCTAAACAAGAAGTTTGAGAGCAGAAAAAATGGAAGAGGTCGTGGTGGAAGATCTAGCGGACGGTCATATGGTGGCCGAAATGAAGATCCGAAAAAGAAGGATGAGGCCAGTAGCAGTCAGAATCAGAGAGGAAATAATTTCAATCGTTTTCAGGATCAGAGTAATAGAGATCAGAGAGGAAGAGGAAGAGGACAAGGATCTGGAAGAGGAGGCTTCCGTGGAACATATTTTCACTGTGGAGAAGAAGGTCATAGGGCATTTGAATGTCCTCAGCACCAAGGGATAATAGACAGGAGAAATGAAGGCCAGGCCAGAGTTGCACATGTAGATCAAGATGCCAGATCATCAAATTCTGAAGATACTGAAAGAGGAGAAACGTTGATTAACAGAAGAGTCCTGTTGAGTGGTGAGAATGAACCTGAGCAAAGGAGGAGCCTGTTTCGCACCAGGTGCAAGTGTGAAGATAAATGTTGTGATGTGATCATTGATAGTGGAAGCACTGACAATTTGGTGTCAGAAGAGATGGTGACAAAGTTGAAGCTCAAGAGACAGAAACACCCACATCCATATCGGATTGCCTGGGTACAGGATGACCACAAGGTCATGGTCAATGAACAATGCCTAGTGAAGTTCAAGATTGGCGGATACCAAGATGAGGTATTGTGTGATATTATATCTATGGATGCATATCATATGTTGTTGGGTAGACCATGGCAGTTTGACAGATGTGCTGTACATGATGGTCGTGCGAATACCTATTCCCTAACAAAGGATGGAGTGCGACATAAGCTAAAACCATTGAAGGAGACTGAAGAAAAGGTATGTGGTAATGGAAGGATAACTTTTGTTGATGGAAAAAATTTCTTAGATGGTATGAGGCATGAGCATGTATGTTTTGCTTTAATTTCAAAAGCTAGTAAAGAGGAAGTAGAAGATGTTCCTGTAGAAGTTGCAGATTTGTTCAATGAGTTTCAAGATATTGTATCTGATAATGTGCCTGATGGATTACCACCAGTCAGGAAGATCAGTCACTAGATGGACTTGATCCTAGGAGCAAGTTTGCCGAATAAGGCAGCACACAGAATGACACCTGCAGAAAGTGAGGAGTTGAACAGACAAGTACATGAACTGTTACAGAAAGGATTGATCTGTGAGAGTCTGAGTCCCTGTGCTGTACCAGCGGTATTAGCACCAATGAAGAATGGAGAATGGAGGATGTGTATAGATTCTAGGGCAATAAACAAGATCACAATCAATTACAGGTTTCCATTGCCATGAATAGATGATATTATGGACTATTTGAGTGGAGATGTGTATTTTTCAAAGATAGATCTGAAAAGTGGATATCATCAGATTCGGATCAGAGAAGGAGATGAATGGAAGACCGCCTTCAAGACAAAGCAAGGATTGTATGAGTGGTTAGTCATGCCTTTTGGGCTAACCAATGCACCGAGCACTTTCATGCGGCTCATGAACGAGGTTCTGAAAGAATTTCTGGGTAAGTTTGTCATTATTTACCTAGATGATATTTTGATCTTTAGTAAGACATTGGATGAGCATATGATGCATATTCTTATGGTATTTGAGAAGTTGAGAGAAGAGAAATTGTTGATTAATTTGAAGAAGTGCAGTTTTGTGAAGAAAGAGTTGGTGTATTTGGGGTTTGTAGTTTCAAGAGAAAGTATAAAAATGGACCCAGAGAAGGTACAGGCTATCCTTGAATGGCCTACTCCAAGGAGTGCTACTGAGGTAAGATCTTTTCATGGTCTAGCTAGCTTTTACAAAAAGTTTATCAGAAATTTTAGCAGTATTTGTGGACCCTTGATTGAAACAATGAGAGGGGATAGAAAAGAGTTTAAGTGGACTAATGGGGCAGAAAAGAGTTTTCAATTGTTGAAATAAAAAGTTACAGAACAACCTATTTTAGCACTTCCAAATTTTAATAAGGTGTTTCAAGTATATTGCGATGCTAGTGGTACTGCAATAGGAGCGGTTATGAGCCAAGAAGGTAAACTGTTGCTTATTTCAGTGAGAAGTTAAATGATGCAAAGAGGAAATATTCCATTTATGATCAAGAATTTTATGCTATAGTTCAGGCATTAAAGAAGTGGAGACATTATCTGCTTCCTAAAGAGTTTGTTTTGTATACTGATCATCAAGCTTTGCAATATTTAAATAGTCAAGAAAAATTAAATCAAAGGCATTTGAAATGGGTTGAGTTTTTGCAGAGTTATACATTTGTTTTGAAACACAAGAGTGGAAAGTCTAATAGGGTTGCAGATGCTCTTAGAAGAAGGCAACTATTGCTGACAGAAATGCAGATTGAAGTGGTTGGGTTCAAGGAACTCAAGAATTTGTATCCAAAAGATCCTGATTTTGGTGAAGTTTGGAAAGCTTGTACAGAACCTGTTACTCTAGACAGGACGAAATGGCTAGATTTTATCATCCAAGATGATATGCTATTCAGAGGGAGTCAGTTGTGCATTCCACGAAGTTCTATGAGGGAGCATCTCATCAAGGAGAAGCATAGCGGAGGATTGGCTGGACATTTTGGTCGTGATAAAACCCTTGGTTTGGTTAATGAGAATTATTATTGGCCACAGTTACAGCAAGATGTGAAAAAGTTTGTACAGAGTTGCAGAGTATGTCAGATGGTGAAAGGAGTGAAGCAGAATACAGGGTTGTATCAGCCACTACCTGTACTAGAGAAGCCTTGGGAGGATATCAGTATGGACTTTGTTCTTGGTTTACCGAGGACTCAGCGGGGACATGATTCAATTTTTGTGGTGGTTGACAGATTTTTAAAGATGGCACATTTCATTCCCTGCAAGAAGACTAATGATGCTGTTCATGTAGCAGAATTATTTTTCAGAGAAGTGGTGAGACTACATGGCTTGCCAAAGACCATAGTTTCAGATCGAGATACTAAGTTTGTTGGATATTTTTGGTGGACATTGTGGAAGAAGTTGAAGACAGATTTGAAGTTCAGCTCATCACATCATCCACAGACTGATGGATAGACAGAGGTGGTGAATAGAAGTTTGGGAAATCTGTTGAGATGCTTGGTTGGAGATAAGCCAACAGGGTGGGATTTGATTTTACCACAGGCAAAATTTGCATACAATAATTCTTTCAATAGGGGCACTGGTAAATCACCATTCCAGATTATATATGGAAGTAGTCCAAGAAATGCATCTGAATTGAGGAAGATAGATAAAGGAGAAATAAGTAGTGTTGAAGCTGAGGATTTTGCAGAACACTTGAAGAACATCCATGGGGAGGTGAGGAAGCATATTACCAAGATGAACGCACAGTATAAGGCTAAGGCAGATGAGAAAAGGAGGTATAAGGAATTTCATGTTGGAGATGAAGTCATGGTTCATTTGCGGAAGGAGCGGTTTCCAGTCAGTACATATAACAAGCTGAAAATGAAAAAGTTTGGACCATGTAAGATACTGAAGAAGCATGATTCAGGAAATGCATATGAGTTAGAATTTCCTAGTGAGCTGAATATTTCACTAGTGTTTAACATTTCAGATTTGACAAAGTATCACGAAGGAGGTGTTGAAGATGAGGTTGGAGCAGCACAGTGGAGTATTCCAACAACTAGTTCAGACACTAAGGAGATCGAAGATATACTGGACAGTCGTGTTGGCAGAAGCACAAGGAATAGGACATATGAAGAATATCTGGTCAATTGAAAAGGATGACCTGTTGAAGATTCATCATGGCTGACAAAGGAGGAGGTTAGCCGTCTTGGTTTTCCTCTGCACACCTTAGTCGTGATAGGGTCACTTGTCAAATTACCCTGGGTGTCTGATGCAGGAGCATCCTGGGTGTAAGAGCAATCTTGCATCACCCAAAAAAATAATTTTATTTTTGAATTCAATAAGGGCTATCCTATGCAGAGCTACTATTTATGAAAAGTTACTATTTTTGGTAATTTTCATCTGTGCTCAGAATGATCTAATTTGTTTCTTGGAGGTTCATTTTGGTCATATAAGTCTGCTAGTAAAGTTTCATTTCCAGATCAAGTGCATGTTGGAAGATATTGAAGATTTTTGGTATTGGCAGCAGGGTACAGAAACTTTGAACTCAGTTTTGAAGGCTTTAGAGGCCCCGGATGAGGTTGAAAATTTGGGTGACAGGCGCTTGTGCGGGTCAAGCCTGTAGAGTGCTTCGTGGCATTTTCGAAATGGGGTTATAGTAGCCGATCAGGTCAACTGGTGATGACTTATGGTCTTCAGAAGTTGGGCCACCTGAAATGGCGAAAAATAATTTTTTTCAAAATTTCTGTTCGGGTTTCAAAGGTTATCTTGAGCCGACTATGATGTAATAAAATGTAAAATAAAATAATTCTTAGTTTGGTCGGCCTTATTGGCTAAAATTCTGGAACCTTCCAGGCGGTGGAAAATTGCCTATATAAGGAAGGCTGCATTATTGTCTTAGGCAGTTCAGAATAATTCTGGGTAGTAGATCTGGGTAATAGTTCAATGCTTTGTCCTACAGATTATTGTAAGGGAATGCCCATGTGGCTTTGCATATTGGAATTCTGAAAGTTTGTAATTTCACATTTGTGGAGATAATAAGAAGCCAATTTTCTATTCTTGCATATTGTTGTTGTTTCTCTATTTCTGTTATGTATTAAGGGGAGCACCCTTCATCAGAAATGAGAAAATATAAATGTTGAGTAATGTTACCCAGTAATTAAATTTTGATGGATAATAGGGAGTCCTTAAATTTTATAGATGATGTTTATGTTGCTTAATTTTTAGAAGCAATGAAATCTATGTTATATTGATTTATTTTTAGATTGGTAAAGTACTCCTCATGCATGTGAGCATCTAGTACCAGTGATATGTTGTCTATTGTGTATAACCAATACTTGATTTGTGTGCCCATGAGGTGGTGAGTATATGTGTACCCACCCATGGAGACTATATTTGTATTTGAGTATGGAAGAACTATTCTATCATTTTATTTCATATGTTGACCCTACGGGTTGTTGATAAGTCAATACGTGTAGGGGTAGTAGCATATTTTCTTTTTCTTGAGTGGCCATCATAGCATACGAATAATGGTAGTATGAAGTGACCTTAGCTTTGACCTCTTGAGAAAAAGATAACTAATGCTTCCCCTATGATGAAACTGAGTACAAGGTTCATTTGTGTTATCCCTTATCCCCATTGTTCTTGACAATGATATCATTATTTTATGTGAGATTATATGGATATATTGGTTATCACTAATGATTCATGCATTTGTATATACACTTCTATGATACAACATGAGGAGGGAGATTTTTGGCCCATGCTGTGATGTATTCCATATTGCACATGTTTTGACATGATGTATGAGATATGATGCCACACCCACTGGTGTTTCAACATAGTTTTGGTGATGATGCCATGTTGTTGATGGTAGTGAGCTAGGCTCAAGAACATGATGCCATGTACTTGGATAAATGTAGGCATGCAGTATGTATATATATTTTCTTCCTACTTGATGCAGAGCGATAGGTAGGCACTTGCATACTTGTAGAGGGGTCCTCATGGTTTCTCAGTTGTTGAGGACTAGTAGGCATATAGGAGTACCCTAGCTAGGTATACCTCTAGCTACAACAATCACCTATTGAGAGGTATTGCTATGCGGCGTGTGACATGCATGTATTTTCTCCATGAGGTACACTACCATGTGACATACGACCATTGTGTATTTTTTTCACTTGGTGTATGGTCATGCCAGGTGAGATGATGTGTTTTATCTATCTACCTGATGCGGGGGAGAGTGTCAAGGTTACCACCCCATGCGATGTGATCTGTGGGGTCTTTCTGGGATACATGAAGGGCTATTGCAATAGCTAGATGATTGTTTCCTCCTTCCTCATTGGGTTACTATAGGTAGTCACATAGTGATGTAATGTGAACTTTATGATATATTTTTTTGTATCTATGCTTGTGTGAGCCAGCAATTTATTTATGTTATTTATGATGGTTTACCCACAAATTGTGAATATTTTATTGTATGTAGCTTGTTAGGCCATTTTCCTATCAATGAAAAAATCCTAAGGAAATGGCCTATTTCTTTGCAAAGATCTAAAAGTTTCCCTACCATGCCTGCAAGCTCTTTTCAGTTAGCGCCCAAAATATGCAAGGTTTTATAGCTTGCGCCATTAGCCCTATGTTCCTTAATGTGTCACCAAGCTTCAATCCAAATCACATGGCCTAATATTTAGAAAGTATAGGTGAGATACCATGCCCTAGCCGTGATACAATTTTAACCTATGTGCTAATTTTCTAATGTTTCATGGCCTACACTCTTAGCATATAGTAGTTCATTATGTTTCCAAGGTCTAGTTAAGAGTGCATGTCCTAAATTGTTGAAACCAAGAAAATATTCGAGTTTGATAGTTTACAGAAATAGTTTACTTCATGTTGGGTGGTTTCAAAAAATTGTCTAAACATAAAAACCCTCGATGTTTATTGCTTCTCTGTCACCTTTTATTTTAAGTGGAAACCTTGGTTGTTTTTGACACTTCACATGCTCGCAGTTCTTCCTTGATGTTGACATTTCCTATGTGTGTTGCTATGTCCAAGTGGGCCCCAGTTCTTCATGGTGTTCAGTCACTTGATGTCCAATTACCTGGGTGGTTAAGTTTTTCATTTGGCAATTTGGCAAGCGGTTAGGGTTTCTTCTGGTGGTTTGGTCATTCGACAGGGTAAAGTTTGATAGGATCTAATGATGGTCGCTTGATCATAAGGAATACTCTTTCCCTTTGCAATCATGGGAGCACCATCTGATTTATGGTTGATGTAACAGTGGGTCTGTTGTTAGGCATTGTGGATGTGCTTGCTCCTGATTGCTTAGTGGTGACATGGCTTTTCTTGGTGGGGCCAATGTTTTCAATGTTCAGGCATGTTTAAAATTTGGTTATAATCTATGGTTGTCACATGTTCACAAGGCTTAGTCCTTTTCTTTGTGATCATGCAACAGTAATCCGATGGAAAGAGGAGTGGAATTTGTGGGCCCACTATCATAAATGTTCGACGTGCGTGATTCTTATTGGCTATGGTGTTGCTGATGTGGCGTAATAGTTATAAAGGGTCTTTTTGACTATTAGAAATTTGTGAAGACTGCTCAATCTACTAGGAAATGAATAAAATTGATAGCCACATTTCAATTTTGCTGATTAACTATTGCTATCTAAAATTCAAATATTTTAAGGGTTTCTTCGTGACAGAAGGACTAAATCTTTAATGTTTTGGCAGCCGATTTGCATGCTAAGACTTTGCACTCACTAGTACAGTATGGACATTAAAATTGTGTCGTAGTTGGTGTTATAAAGGGTAATCATGATGGGTTTCCAATCTTTTGCATGCCATTCAGGGATAGTGCCATTAATGAAGATCATTTTTAGATTTGATTTTCTCACGATTGCTTGTTTTCCTCTCCTGCAGTAAATATTGATTGAATTTGGTTGGCGAGGTGGTTGGAAACCTAAACTTGTCCTAGCTATCTGAAGTTTGTTGTGTCCTCTCCAAGGGATTTCAGGGTAGCAAGTGACTATATATTGTTGTATGTTGTTTGTGAAAAGGGTTGATTATGGTCATTTGAGAAATTGAACAAGGAGAGCTCAGATTTTGGGTTTTACTTCCTTAGTGTTTTTTCATTCTGCAATTTATTGATTCTGATATTTTAATGAAATGCACTTAAATCCCGATCTTAAACTTATGTATGTCTTCTTATTCTGATCTTGCATTCTTATATATTGATATCACAAAGTGAGTTAGTATATGGTATACAAAGTATATTGTGAAATTGTCTTTGAGTTCTTGCCAAAGTCAGGATTAAATTCTTAAAGGTAATTTTAGAGAATCCATGGTTCAATGAGAATTTGATGTCTAGGTATAAGATTTGAGAGGAATAATAGGCAAAGCACTTATTTTGGATTTGGGTGGGTTGGAATTAGGATCTCATTTGATATATGTTGTTAGTGACTCTGTACCCAAGGGTAAGAAACTAGTTTGTTCTCTAGAAGCAATTCATCATCATCAATCACAAATATAAATGATAAAATCTTTAAGTCAATTTCTAAAGTGTATGAAAGCATAATATTTGGTGACTCCTTTCAAGAAGTGAGTCAAAGGTATACCCACTTGAGCATTAGTCTCAAAGTGTAGGAGGATCCTTGTCGATCCTTGTTAATTGGCCCTTTTCCTTGCAAAATTTGGAGTGGTGATAGACTCAGTGACATTAGTTTATCAATCATAGTGTAACTTTGCAAGTGGAAAGAAAAGGAACCAACAAAATGGTGACTCCGTTGGGGAGAGTCTAGAGATAATATTATTACCAGACTTTTGTATTTCTCCTATTTTATTTAGTTATTTTCTTTTAAGCTTGAAAGAATTCCCATTTTTGTGGATAGCGACTCAAAGGTTGAGAACTAGTGTTTATAAATTACAAATTATGGACAAAAGAAGAAACACTAGGTCTTTTTTCAAGAAAAATCCAGAGATTACTTTTGAGTAGTTATCTAGAGAAGGAAGAAAAGGCTAGATAAGGAGAAATGGAGAGTCTACTAGTGCTCCTATAGGAGAACAAAATAATGCCAGAAATAGAGCACCACATGCATCATCTAATGAGGAAGATTCACAATACAAAAGTTCTAAATCAGATAGTGGCCACTCTGGAGATAATTTCTGTGATACTCTAGAGGCCTTGTTTCAAGATAAAGATTCATTGCCTACGAGACAAGGTGCACAAGCAAGAGGAATGGGTTTTGGACCAAATTTAGATCTAGATGAGGATATTTTCAAAGGGAAACCCATGGGGCCAAGGTGGGTCCATTTCCCATATCAAAGTCTTATTGATGTGGATGTGTCATCAAGCTCTGAGGACATTATAATTGACCCAAATGACCTAAGTGCATTAAGGTTACAATTGGTAGAGCAAGATGCCATATACAAGAGATTACAAAAAGAAAGAGAGGCTGAAAAATTTAATGCATTAATAGAAAGGGAGTCTCTAATTAGAAAAATTAATGAGCTAAAGGAGAGAAACAAAATTCTTTCTTCTACTCATAAAACTTTACAGCATGATGTTTTCGGTGATCTTGACGCTTTAAGAAGTGAGCAGGAGCATTTGCTGCAAGACCATGAATTTGATAAAGAGGGCCCTGTGATTAGACATGTTCAGAGTTATACTTCTTTGCCTAAGGATAAAGATGGGCATGAAATTACTAGACCTACTACTATTATAGGTGAGAGGGGAAATAAAAAGATGGTGGGAATCCAAATGAGCAAGCTGGTGGTAATATCAAGAATACCACCTCATGTTTCAAATAAGGATACATACATGGAAAGAAGAAGAAAAGAGGATGATGATCTCACAAGAGAATTAGAGAAGGCTGAAATTGAAGCCTCCATTGCAGAAAAAAGAAGAAAGATCTAGTTCTTGAGGGCTTCATCAACAAATACTCTTGGACCATCTACTAATGAAATAAGTATGTCATCTACAACTTCTAATGTTGTTCCACTTCGTAATTTTACTACTAGTGACCTATTTCCTACTTCATCTACCAAGCTAAATGTTGACCCTAGGGGGAATATTAGTTCAAGTTTTCAAAGAAGGCCTATGCAATTAGAGGGCTATAGGTAGGTCAGCTTTGATGGAATACCAAGATACCCAAACACTTTATCTACTAACAAAAGAGACAAAATAACTAAATTTGTTGGTAACAATGTTGTTAGTTGTGAGGAGCATCTTAGGTTATTTGTTGATGTACTGAATGACTATGATGTTGAACATGAAGATGTGGTCATGAAACTGTTTGTTCAATCTTTGGTGGAAGATGCTAGAGATTGGTTCAAAAGACTCCCTAACATATGTATTGACACATGGGATTCTTTTGAGAAATGCTTCAAGGAACAATATGGTGATAGACCTAATGTCATTTTTATGTTGAATGAATTTAATACCATAAGGAAAAATCAAAATGAGTCTACGACTGAGTCCAACATGAGATTTTAGAAGGGTGTGCATAAGTTATTTCAAATCATGAGGTTAGATGACAATGTCTACTTAAAAACATATTTTAATGCTTTTGATGGAAAAATGGGATACTTGTTGAGGGAAAAAGAACCAAGAACTCTTAGAGATGCTTTTAGGATTACCATCAATATTGAAAACAACATGAAAATATCAGGAAAATTGGGTGGAAAAAGAGATGACCCTAAGTTGTTTGGGGATAAAAAATACAAAAAGGATAATGAGAGAAACATTGGAAATAAGAAGAAAGAGGAAGATAAGCTGGATAAGGTGCTGAATTCACTAAAGGATTTGAAGGCACCTACAAATAAGAATAATAGTGTTCCTACTAATGAAAAGCCTCAATTCAACAATGATTTCAATAGGCAAAATAGATTGCAAAATTGCCCCTATAACACCCAATGGAAGGATGGAAAACCTATTATCCCTGCTATGAGAGGAAATAATGAGAATGTTGTCCCTGATCCTTTATAGAAGGCTTCTATAAATGTCATGGAGGACACACCATGGTGTATTGCTTTCCAGTCTCCTCATTCTATAGAACATTGTGTGTTTGCACAATCTATGGCTACATATCAAGATGATGGTTCCGATGGGCATGACCAAGAGGAAACTCATGACAATATTGGGTGTAACATGGCATCTTCATATTTGGGATACAAAGACATTTTTGATATTGCTGAAGAAATTGATGTATGCCTGAAAAAAGACACAACAAGGCTTTGTTCCATCAGGAGGTATTTTTTGACAATGAAGGCCTTGATGAGAAGATATGTAACATGATTTCCTCTTTAGAGCTAGTAGATTTAAGAAGACCTTTAGAAGAATAAATTGCTAGGATCAGTGCATAGATGATAGCTCAAGTACAAACAATAAATATGATAGCAAATGATACCACTAGAAAAGCTGCAGGAATGTTTATAAAAAACACTGGTTCCAAGGAGCCTTCTGGAGATAAATTAAGAGATGATCCCTTAGTGAGATTCAAAAATACAAGACGTAAGAGATGGGAACCTAGGAGTGTTGGAGCTCAAAAGACCTCTACCGCTCATGAAAAAAATTATCAAAAGGAAGTAGAAAAGCCAATTAACATGATGGCTACAACTGAGAAATTGAAAATGGCATCTATAACTAACATATCAAAGAAACAAAAGGATACTAAAGCAATGTAGATCGAGATTCTTTCTTCTGCCCCTATTGATATTTTGGCTATGTTGTCTCAGATTATTGTCAAGGTTCCTTTGTTAAAATTATTGAGGATCGTTGAACATAAGGACAGAGCCCTTGCATGGGTAGATAATGTTCATGATAAAAATATTGCTTGCAATGCCAATGAGCCCTAGGCTAAAGTTTTGAAAGAAATAGAAGTTCAGGGAATTGTGTCTCAAATACCACCTATATACTTGGATAGCTCCGTCAATGCTAGCCTTGAAAACATAGACCCATTCTTTCTAAGTGTCATTGTGAATGGAATGAAATTAAGGAATTGCATGATTGATTCAGGTGCTTCAAATACTGTCATGCCTTTCAAAATCATGGAGAAGTTGGGCCTTAAAGTTGATACAGTTCAAGGTAGATGTTGTGCAATGGATCAGAGAGAAGTACCAATAATTGGAACTATAAATGCAATGTCCTATAGATTGGTGGCCTATCCAAAGAAAAATTTGAAAATGAGTGTCTTGGTGGTGGATATCCCTCCTCATTATGGGATGTTACTATTTAGGATGTGGAGTGCTACCATGGGTGGAATCTTGCAATGTGATTTATCCTATGCAACTTTCAAGATTGATAATTAGTTTATTAAGGTTGAGTGGGAGCCGAGAGTATGCCACATGATCGAAAGGAATATTGATAATGAGACTACATGCTTTGTGGATATTGACATCAATGCTTTCAGGCCAGAGGTCAGTGTGCTTGAGAGGGAATCTATATTTCCACTTATCATTAGGGAGGTAAGTGCTAAATATATGGAGAGTGATTTGTGGGTGATGTAATTTGATGGTGCAAGCTACAAAGCTAGTTCAAGAGAAGGTATTTTACTCATTTCTCTTGATGGAAATACTTACAAGTTCTCTTTCACATTAAACTTCTCATGTACAAATAATATAGCAGAATATGATGCATTATTGATAGGATTGAGGTTGGCACACAAGAATGGAATTAAGAATGTAAAGGTTGTAGGTGATTAAGAGTTAGTTATGTCCCAAGTAAGATCAGTATATGCTTTCAAGAACAAGAGATTGAAATAATATAGAAATGTTGTGGGGACATGATTGAATAATTTGATGCCTTCAATATTGTATGGAAGGATAGGAGTAACAATAAAATGGCTGACTTGTTAGCCAATATAGAAATCAATCTTGGTGACATTACATTTTCTGGTATTTCTAAAGTTGAGATTTAGACTAGGCCTAGTATACAAGATAATGTTGAAAATTGGCAAGTCTTTGAAGATGACCATGATATTTTGAAATTTATAAATTGTGAGGATCAATATCATGGCTAGGAAATGGATTGCTCAGCTTTGGTTGAGATTGCAGATGGAAAAAAGGTTATCCTTGATAATGAAGTCCTGCAACTTAAGACTAATAAGGTTCCTAAGGGACTTATTGTTTTAGAAACTGTATTTGATAGTCAGGATAGAGTTCAAATGGATACTAAGAGGAAATATCAAATGGATGTGGATGAAATTAATCTTGGAACATAGGAGTCACCTAAGAATATTTACATTAGAAGAGAGATATCTCACAAGGTAAGAAAATATTTGATTGAGTTGTTAAGAAAATTTAGGCATATTTTTGCATGGTCATATGATGACCTAAAGGTTTATAGGGAATACTTGTTTTAGCATATTATTCCTTTGAAGGAGAATGCCAAGCCTTTTAGGTAAAAAAAAAAGGCCAATCAATCCTACCTTAGCACCCAAGATGCAAGAATAATTAATGAAGTTGAGAGATGCTAGAATCATAAAGCCTATGAGACACTCTTCTTGGGCGTCAAATTTGGTTCCTATCAGGAAGAAGAATGGAGATATTAGATTATGTGTGGACTTCAGGAACCTAAATGTATCTTCTCTAAAGGATAATTACTGCTTGCCTAATATGGAGGCTATGCTACAAAGAGTAACTGGTTCTGATTTAATGTCCATGATGGATGGTTTTTCTGGTTACAATCAAGTTGTTGTAAAAGAATTAGAACAGTTTAAGACAACTTTCACAACACCTTGGGGAACCTATGTTTATGTGAGGATGCCTTTTGGTCTCACAAATGCTAATGCTACTTTTCAAAGGGCAATGGATGTTCCTTTTGCAGATTTTATAGATGTTTTCCTTGTTGTCTATCAGGCTACTTAACTGCATATTCCAAGAAGGAAGAAGATCATTGCTCTCATTTAGAGAGGACATTTGCAAGAGCCTTGGAGTATGGCATCTCATTGAACCCAAGGAAATGTGTATTTGGTGTAATTGAGGGCAAGTTGCTTGGACACTTAGTTGGAAAGCAAGGGGTAAGAATTGATCTAGAAAGAGTAGCAGTTATTGATAAAATTCAAAAACCAAAAAATGTGAAGGGAATCCAGTCCTTCTTTGGCTAGGTAAATTTCTTGAGGAGATTTGTTACAAACTTTTCTGAAATTACTAGGCCAATATCTAAGATGTTGAAGAAGGGATCTGAGATCAGATGGGAAGGTTGTTAGAAATAGGGAATACTGAGAGGGGGGGTGAGTCAGTATTCTACAAATTTTTACTTTTTCCCAATTATGGATATAACAAATTATCTTCACACATGCATAACATAAGAAGCTAAACAACATGCATAACAATAAGACTAAAGAACTCATAACACATTGTTTGTTCTCAAGGAAACCCTGACCAAGGGAAAACCCTAGTGGGGATGGTACCCACAAAGATCCACTAATAAAAATTATCTTGTTAAGGATGTTGACCCTGTTAGGATTCTATTACAAACATATAGTGTATCAGTCCTGATTAAGGGACTATAGGCTTTGTTAGAAGCCTCAACCCTATTAGAAGTTGGCAATACAAAATATGATTTCTAGATGAGCCCACTTCCCAAACAAGTAATATATAGTATACACTGATTACAAAAGAAGGTTAAGGTACATAACCTTATACTTCTTGCATCAATATCTTTTCAATACTCTTTTTACTATTGCTATTACATTCATTCATTCACTTCTTCCTTTTACAATTTACAATTACATTTATACAAGCTATTAGGATTAAAACTTTCTAGTTGGCTATCATATTACAAAATAACTTTATCCAAGGATTAACATATAGGATTTCATCTATTTATATTTTAATTCATTATTTTGATAAACAAAATAATCCCTTAACTCTTTACCAATTTTTCCTTCATATTCTGTCATGTCGACTTGACATTGTCTTCATTAAAACTGTCATAATTCTTTCCATAAATGTTGTACTAACTTGAAATCTAAGATGGGGTGATCAATAGTCATCATAGAGTCTATGTTCAAGTGTGCAAGCATTGAACTTACTCCAATCAACATCGCAAACAAAAATTGTGTCCAGGTACACTAGTGAAAATACTATCTCACACTTAGACAAATTTGCAATGAGCTTTGTCATACTTGCTCTCTGACCTATGCAATCTTCATGTGGATCATATGTTTCCATAATGACAACATCTATGTAATCAACTCAGCCAAATTTCCAACAATCTCCCCCTTTGTCATTGGTGGCAACATATGAGAAAATTGGCTAAGTGTACAACTTCAAAAATCTCAAAATTGTGGCCATAGTATAAAATATATATACTATCCTTATAAATCCTCAAAAGATATTATCACTTAATACAATAATCCTCTTAAGAGAATCAATCCTTATCATATACTGTCAATTTTCTGATATATATATCTCCCCCTTTGACAACAATGACTAAATAAAAGTAAGTAGGTTTACAAAATTGTATCACAAAAAGACTATACCTTAGTTCGATTATTGCAAAGCTGGTAGGCTTGCAACACAATCTGTAAAATCAATCTTCAATGCTTCTAACTCCTTCTCCCATGATTTCTTAATGGAGTTTGCCACATTAAGTAATGAGCATAATCCATAAGATGCTATCTCACATGCTTGGAGGTTTTCAAAACTGAACTTTTGAAAATATGTCTTAGCTAAAAGATGTTCTTCCAATTGTCCTTCAATGATGCTCAACTTCATAGAGGTGTGCTCTCTCAAAAGAGTGAATCTTTTTATTTTTCCATCTCTCTCATCTTGCAAAACTCTGATTTCATCATATAGCTTCTGAATTTTCTTCTCAACATCACATACTTTTATATTGGGGCTAGAAAGAAGGTTTGTTTCATTCTGAATCTTTGCTTCTTTCAACTTCATTTTTTGATCTTCTTCTACTACAAGGGTCTCTAATTTTGTACAATGATTTTCCTCTTTCCAAATTATTTCTTAAGTTCTTTATACATATATCAAGATTTTTGATATCATTCTTGATATTTTCACCGATGTTCAAGAGTGTTTTGGCCTCATAGGCAACCTGTTCTTTCACTTTTGCAATATTAGACAAAGTTGTGAACTCACTATCAAAATTGCTCATTACTTTGTTTTCTTTCTCAATAGGATTTGCTTCTACAATTTGTGTAGTTACAACATCTTACAGCTTCTCAGTAAGCTCCTTCAGACATCCTTCTAGAATTTTAACTTTCTTGTTATTTCCAATGATTTTGTTCAAGGATGTGATCAGTTCCTTCTAATCATCATCATCTACTTCCTTTCCTAGATTCTCAAACATAGATCCAATTTGGTTCTTCTTTCTAGTCTCAGGAGTAAGACTAATTTCTTCTTGAATGGGAATAGGTGCTTGAATCTCTGTCACTTTGGGTTCGTCAACAATGTTTTGGGTCTGCTCTGCTTCTTTAAATGTATTTGGTTCATCAAGAGCTGAATTGTCAACAATGTTTTCTAGATTCTTGAATACATTATCATCAGTATCCAAGGTGATCTTTGTTCATTCTACATTCATGGTTTCATCTTCAATGTTAATGGTTGGAGGAGAGGGAATTTCCTCTTGTTCTGTCTCATCTGATTGCTCTACTACAACTGATGGTTCTCCAACATTTTTTGACATAACCTTGATTATTGCTTGCTTTGTTTTAGAATTAATTTCTTCATATCTGCCTCCCATAATTTGAATAGTTCTCCTTTTGGTTCTCAAATGGGTGTTTAATTATTTCATGATCTGATCAAAATGTGCTTCATCTCTTACTACACAAAGCTTCCTTAAAATCTTTTCTTTGATAGTTGTGTCTTCCACTATTGCTCTCTTTATTCTATTCACAAGTTTATTATACAAGTCATTAGGTATCTGACCCTGAATTTTATTAAATTTCTTATTAGCCAAAATCATACTCTTTACAATTGCATTCTCTAGATTGATTCTATCTGCATAATCATAAAGATCATAGTACTTATTCATTCTTGTAAAGTCTCCATCCTCAATGATCTACTCATTAAGCTTTTCAACTTTGGGTTTCCAAGCTTTCTTCTTAATAGTAGTAACATCATCTTTTATTTCTGCAATTTTTTCTTGGAACTGGTTGTACTAAAGTCTTTTTCCTTTTTTCCATTCTAGTAGCACTTTCCTTTACTCTTTTTCTAGGTGTGGAATAAGTGGATCTAGTGGATATCTTTTCTTCTCTATCCTTCTCAATTTCTTCCACTTTCACCTTTACTTGTGGTTCTTCCTACTGTACTGCAATTGATGATAAAGGTGGAATAGACAAAACTTCTTTTTGTCCATGCTCTCTGATTGCTACTATTGTTTTCTTTGCTACTAAAAAAATCATGCTCTGTCATCCTTGTATCTTTTAGGATTATCTTTATAGTGCTCTCAACTCTTTTTGTAGACTACTTTTCTTCAATTAAGGTCTTTGCAGAGTTGAAGTTATCGTCAAAGGTTCCAAACCTGTTACACTCAGTGTCCAACTTACACTTAAGTAATCTGCTAACATATTCTTCTATTTCTACTTCAGATATCTCATAGCCAAGAGGGTCTATGAATTCTATTCTAGGCTCTACTTCAATATAAGTAAAGTTAGTATCAACCATAAAACATATGTCATCTTTATACTTTTCCACAAGAGACTTAGGGATTCTTGATCTGCTAGACACAATATTTTGAAATGTCTTGATTACCAGTACTGCACTCTCATTTACTTTATCAATAACATGTCTTGTGTATACTAGATTGATCTATTCCATTGAAGTTTGGCCATCATTCCAGTCATTTCCAATGGTGTAAGAAAATCTTCTCAATAGATGAAAGAACATATAAGTGATCAAAGATGAGAATCTAAACTATGCATACTTTTTTTTCTTAATCTTTTCCAAATTATCAAACAATTAAATTATCAAAATTTCACACATATCAACTGGCACTTTGTCAACACACATTAAATAAGCTACATGTATCATTCTAGCTACCATGTCATCCTCTCTTCAGTTTGTACAAAACTTAGTAGTTAGGATCTTGCATAAGTACCTCACATCATCTTGTTTGATCTTACTAATCACAATTCCTCTACCATTATAGGATGAATTTTTGTTGTCAATGACTATTTTCCTCATGTTCTTCTCATTTAAAGGAATGGCTCCAGTTTTAGATAATCCAGTGACTTCATGAATCAAATCAGTTGTAATATCTATCACTCTATCTTCTAACCAAAACTTCCCATTATAAATTTTGCTAAGGATTATCTTAATGCATTCTTCATTATCAAATTCATACTGTAATGCATACTTAATGATCTCATTGTCTTTCAAATATTCAAAACCTTGTTTTAGTGTCATATCCTAATTGTAAATCTTTTGATATTCATTTGTGAAATCACTATCACTAATTGTCTCTAGTTTGCATCCAAGATAGCTTCTAACATTCTCTAGGTGTAAAACTCTGTTTGGTACGGATGATAAAGCTAACCTAGGATCATCTTCCAAGGGTTCTACTAGTTCCCCTTTCAATTTAGGTCTATTCTTATCTCTGACATTGTGTATTAAAGAAACATCCATGATTACTTGTAATTCCTTTACTGATTCAAATATCTACCAAGTAAAATACCTTGAATTCACAATTTTAGGGCTTGTGTAGATTTGACGCTCAAATCCTTCACCAAATCATTGCAAAAGCTTTCAATCACTACTCTTTGAACTCCTTAACACTTTCATTTTCTTTGGTGATCAAATAATACCAATCATGACCTTTTATTAATCCAATCTCACTTAGATCTAACATCACATTCAATTCTTTTGCCGCTTCTTTCCAAAAAGTTGTTTATGATATCCTGCAAAACATAAAACTTCTTGCGATCTCACAAAACATAATATTTTTCTTTGTGCTCTTAACCATAGCATCAAAACATCATGTAATACCTTGCATTAACTACACAATACTTATTTCATCATAAATCTACTTCTACACTAATTTGAGTTCCTATTTTACGACAATTTTCATAAATTAAGTGCTTTGAAATAGGTCAGGTAAGGATTCATTCTTACCACTTGATACAATTTTACCTTTCTAATTACCTTCAATGTTGAGCATGTCTCCTTGGTCTATGCTTTTAACAAACTTCACTTCATTTGAATTACTACAAAATCCTTTCTAACTGTTACTTGTATCTTCATTTCTTCTTGCATGATTTCTAGGGTTAGGGTTATGATGAAAAACTCCATTGTTCATTCTGCAAAACCTTGTTGTATGTCCAATCTTGTTGCATATCTGACAAACAATTGCATTGTTCCCATATCTTGGTCCAGGCTAATTGATTTGTGATTTGTAGTTTCTAGCAATGTGTCCAACCTTGTTGCATCTAGAGCATATTACTCCATTTCTTATGTTCATATCTTTAGTAGGTTTCTTATTTGCATTGTTAGTATTCCTAAACATTCTACTACCATCATTATTCTCAATAAATTTAGGTTTCCTACATTCAATATCTCTATGTCCAAAATCATGACAATTATGACAATAAACATTAAGAGGCTTAAATTGCTTACCTGTGCAATCTTTTTTCATATGACCAATAGTATTACAAGAAAAACATCTACCTTTTTCATACCTTTGGGTGATTCCTCTTTCTTAGGTGATTCTTCTTCTTTAGGTGTATCTTCAGACTTGTTAATCTCATCAAAATTCTTTTCATCTATGCTTTTAGATATTTTTGGATCTGGTTCCTTGCTTTCATCATTTGCTTTAAAAGTGTTGAATCCAAGACCAGTCTTATCATAGAATGGTTTTTGATAAGATATTTGTCCATCAATCTTTTCACTAGTTGAATATAGTCTTTCAAGTTGTTGTTTGGATTGAATCAGTTCACCTTTCACAATTGTATTATACTTCTCAAGTTTAGCATACTGCAAATTGACTTTCTCAAGTTCAGATGTTACTTTACCAAGTTTAGATTTTAGTCCTTCATTTTCAGTCTTTAGATTCTCATTCTCAGATTTTAGATTTGCTTCATTCTTGCCATCTTTCAAACTAAGCTTCAGATTTTCTATCTTCAGTTCATGCTTAAGGATCTCATTTTCTTTTTCTAAATTGTCATCACAATCTTCAATAAAAACTTCAGATTCCTTTTCAGATCTCAGATCTTCCAATTTACTTTTGAGTTTCTCAATGAGGTTCTTTGCATCATCATATTTTATTTTTAAAGTATCTTTTTCAATAGTAAGTAAATCAATCTATTCATGAGCTTCTTCAAGATTTTTTTGTAGTTGATCCATACCCATAGAGATCTTACTCAAGCTACTAGGCTTTCCTTGAATGATTCTCTTCTGAGTAACTAAGCTCTGATACCAATTGTTAGAAATAGGGAATACTGAGAGGGGGGGGTGAATTGGTATTCTACAAATTTTTAGTTTTTCCCAATTATGGATATAACAAATTATCTTCACACATACATAACATAAGAAGCTAAACAACATGCATAGCAATAAGACTAAAGAACTCATAACACATTGTTTGTTCTCAAGGAAACCCTAGCCAAGGGAAAACCACAGTGGGGATGGTACCTACAAAGATCCACTAATCAAGATTATCCTATTAAGGATGTTGACCCTATTAGAAGTCTATTACAAACATATAGTGTATCAGTCCTGATTAAGGGACTATAGGCCTTGTTAGAAGTCTCAACCCTATTAGGAGTTGGCAGTACAAAATGTGATTACCAGATGAGCTCACTATCTAAACAAGTAATATACAGTATACACTAATTACAAAAGAAGGTTAATGTATATAACCTTATACTACTTGCATCAATATTTTTTTGCTGCTCTTTTTACTATCGCTATTACATTCATTCATTCACTTCTTCATTTTACAATTTACAATTACATTTATACAAGTTATTAGGATTAATAACTTTCTAGTCGGCTATCATATTACAAAATAAATTTATCCAAGGGTTAAAATCTATGATTTTGTCCCTTTATATTGTTAAGTCATTATTTTGATAAACAAAATAATCTCTTAACTCTTTACCAATTCTGCCTTCATATTATGTTCTGTCGGCTTGACACTGTCTTCAGTAAAACTGGCATAACTCTTTCCATACATGCTGTACTAACTTGCACTCTGAGATGGGTGATCAGTAGTCATCATAGAGTCTATGTTCAAGTGCACAATAATTGACCTTACTCCAATCAACATCGCAAACAAAATCTATGTCCAAGTATACTAGTGAAATATTGTCTCACACTTAGACAAATTTGCAATGAGCTCTGTCATACTTGCTCTCTAACCTGTGCAATCTTCATGTGGATCATATGTTGCCATAACAACAACATCTATGTAATCAACTCAGCCAAATTGGGAACAAAGGTGAGCCTGATGAAGCTTTCAAGAATATCAAGCAGGCAATCAAAGATGCTCCTGTGCGTAAGGCACCCGATTATGATGTTCCAATGCAAATTTTTTCCTTTGCATCTTTTCATACTGTTGCTGCAATTATATTACAGAAAAATAAGGAGGGTTTTGAGCAGCCTATTGCATTCTTTAGTAAATCTTTTCAGGATGATAAATTGAAGTATGACATCAATGAGAAACAAGCATATGCACTCGTGAAAGTAGTGAAGGCTTTCAGGTGTTATTTGATGGGAGCAATTGTCATTATTTTTGTGCTGAGCGTTGTAGTAAAGGATATCATCTCATAGCAAGAGATTTCTGGGAGGAGATGCAGATGGATCAATAGAATTTAGGAATTTAATGTTGATATTCAAATTACCAAGTTGGTTAGAGGACAAGGATTGGCAAAATTGATGGTTCAGTCCAATCTTGATGCAAATCAGATAAATCAAGCTAAAATTGATTACAAATGTGATATGGATGACTATATCTGGTATCAAGATGTTATCTATTATTTGAGGAATATGAGGTGTCCAACAGGGATGGATGATAGTAAGAAAAGGACACTAAAACTATAGGCAATCAAGTATGTAATTATAAAATGCAAGTTATATAGAAGGAATTTGGATTGTCTACTTTTGAAATGTGTTGATGAAAGTCAAGCTAAAAATTTGTTAAAGGAAATGCATGAGGGGATTTGTGGTGGACATTATATGGGAAAAACTACTGCTCAAAAGATTCTAAGAGTGGGATTCTAGTGGCCCACAATCTTCAAGGATGTAGAACAATTGGTAAGAAAGTGTGATGCTTGTCAGAGATTTTCTAGTAGGCTCAAGTCTTCAGGAAATGTACCATTGGGGCCAGTTGAAGTGCAGACCCCTTTCCAACAATGGGGAATGGATTTTATATGTGAATTCCCAAACAAGTCCAATGGGGGACATTCTTGGATCTTAGTTGCTACTGATTATTTTATGAAATGGGTAGAGGATATCCCTACAAGGAATGCAACAAGCAGGTGGTGATTGATTTCCTCTTGAACAATATTGTTACAAGATCCAATTGTCCTAAAAGGATTGTTAGTGATAATGCAATGTGCTTCAGGTCTATCAAATACAAAGAATTCTGCAAAGGTTTAAGAATTTAGATGTCATTTTCATCACCTTATCATCCACATGGAAATGGACAGGTAGAATCGACTAATAAGATTTTGATTGAGGTTATCAAGAGGATTCTTGAAAAGAATAAGAAGGCATGGAATTCAAAATTTCCATTAGTTGTATGGGTTGATAGACTACCTATGAAAAAGGCAATCAGATGTCCACCGTTTGATCTAGTGTATGGAATACATGCAAGGATGCCTCAAAAAAATTTACTAGAGATGTACAAGTTTGTTTAGTTATATGATGAGGATTTGGAGGATGAAATGCAGTTGAGAATTGAAGACTTAATCAAGCTGGATGAAACTAGAAGAGAATCAACTTCAAAGAATGCTAAGTTGCAGTTACAAGTCAAGAGTTTGTATGATAAGAAATCAATAGAAAGGAGGTTTGAACCTAATGATTTGGTGTTAATTTGGAATGCCTAATTGGAAGATAAAGGAAAACATGGGAAATTTGACCCAATCTGGTTAGGGCCATATATGATTCATGAAAAATGGGGACAAGATTCATACATTGTCAAAGAATTAAATGGTGACATTCAAGAATTTCCAGTTCATGGAAAATCCTTGAAGAAATACTTCAGTTGAAGTATGTTCCTTTCCATGAACAGTAGTTAGGCTTGTATATACTGGTGTGTTTCTATCTGGTCTTGCCTTAGTAAGTTTTTTCCCAGGTGCTCTTTGTAGTTATTTTCCAATAGGTGGTCTTCTCTCCCAAAAAATTTTGAATTCTTGCATGGGCACAAGTTACCCATCATCCCCAGACAAAGCCATTGTTAGGCCATTTTCCTATCAATGCAAAAATCCTAAGGAAATGGCCTATTTCTTCGTAAAGCTCTAAAAGTTGCCTTGCCATGCCTACAAGCTCTTTTTAGTCAGCACCCAAAATATGCAAGGTTTTATAGCTTGTGCCCTTAGCTCCATATTCCTTAATGTGTCACCAAGCTTCAGTCCAGATCACATGGCCTAATATTTAGAAAGTCTTGGTGAGCTACCATGCCCTAGCCATGATACAATTTTAACCTGTGTGCTAATTTTCTAATGTTCCATGGCCTGCGCTCTTAGCATATAGTAGTTCATTATGTTTCCAAGGTTTGGTTAAGAGTGCATGTCCTAAAGTGTTGAAACCAGGAAAATATTCGAGTTTGATGGTTTGCAGAAATAGTTTACTTCATGTTGGGTGGTTTCAAAAAATTGTCTAAACATAAAAACCCTTGATGTTTTTTACTTCTTGGTCACCTTTTGTTTTAAGTGGAAACCTTGGTTATTTTCGAAACTTCACATGCTCACAGTTCTTCCTTGACATTGACATTTCCTATGTGCACAGCTGTGACCGAGTGGGGCCCAGTTCTTCATGGTGTTCAATCACTTGATCTCCAATTTCTTGAGTGGTTAAATTTTTTATTCGGCGATCAGGCGAGCAGTTAGGGTTTCTTCTAGCAGTTTGGTCATTCGGTAGGGTAAATTTTGATAGGATCTAACGGTTGTCTCTTGATCGTAAGGAATATTCTTTCCCTTTGCGATCATGCGACTGATGTCTGATTTATAGTTGATGTCATAGTGGATCCATTGTTAGGTGTTGCAGACATGCTTGCTCCTGATTGCTTAGTGGCGACATGGCTTTTCTCAGTGGGGCTAGTGTTTTCAGTGTTCAAGCATGTTTAAAAGTCAGCTATAATCTATGGTTGTCACATGTTTGCAAGGCTTAGTCCTTTTCTTCACAATCATGTGATAGTTGTTCGATGGAAAGAGGAATGGAATTTGTGGGCCCACTGTTAGAAATGTTTGACATCCATGATTCTTATTCACTATGGTGTTGCTGAAGTGGCATAATAGTTATAAAGGGTCTTTTTGACTATTGGAAATTTGTGAAGACCACTCGATCTACCAGGAAATGATTAAAATCAATAGCCACATTTCAATTTTGTTGATTAACCATTGGTATTAAAAATTTGAATATTTTAAAGGTTTCTCACCGATAGAAGGACTAAATCTTTAATGTTTTGGTGGCCAATCTGCATGGTAAGACTTTGTGCTCACTGGTACAGTGTGGCCATTCAAAATGTGTTGCAGTTGGTGTTATAAAGGGTAATCATGATGGGTTTCTAGTCTTTTGCGTGCCAGTCAGGGATACTGCAATTAATCAAGATCATTTTTAGATTTGATTTTCTTGTGATTTCTTCTTTTCCTCTCCTGTAGTAAATATTAATTAAATCTGGTTGGTGAGGTGGTTGGAAACCTAATCCTATGCTAGCTATCTGAAGCTTGTTGCATCCTCTCCAAGGGATTTTGGGGTAGCTAGTGACTATATATTTCTATCTGTTGTTTGTAAAAAGGGTTGATGATGGTCATTTGAGAAATCGAACAAGGAGAGCTTAGATTTTGGGTTTTACTTCCTTAGTGTTTTGTTATTCTACAATGTATTGATTTTGATATTTTAATCAAATGCACTTAAATCCTGGTCTTAAACTTATGTATGTCTTCTTATTCTAATCCTGTATTCTTATATATTAGTATCACAAAGTGAGTTAGTATATGGTATACAAAGTATATTGTGAAATTATCTTTGAGTTCTTGCCAAAGTTAGGATTAAATTCTTAAAGGTAATTTTAGAGAATCCATGAATGAGAATTTGATGTCTAGGTATAAGATTGAGATTAATAATAGGCAAAGAACTTATTTTGGATTTGGGTGGGTTGGAATTAGGATATCATTTGATATATGTTGTTAGTGACTCTGTGCCTAAGGGTAAGAAACTGGTCTGTTCTTTGGAAGCAATTCATCATCATTAATCACAAATATAAATGATAAAATCTTTAAGTCAGTTTGTAAAGTGTATGAATGCATAATATTTGGTGACTCCTTTCAAGAATTGAGTCAAAGGTATACCCACATGAGCATGAGTCTCAAAGTGTAGGAGGATCCTTGTTGATCCTTGTTAATTGGCCCTTTTCCTTGTAGAATTTGGAGTGGTGATCGAGTCAGTGACATTAGTTTGTCAATCATAGTGTAACTCTACAAGTGGAAAGAAAAGGAACCAACATAGCTCTTGGGGTTACATTTGATTTATTGTTTTAATTCTATGGATTTTCTTATCTTATTGTTGGAATTAAAGATTTAATTTCTTTTATTTGTGGACTTTGTCGACTAAGCTATTTATCCTTATTGTTTTTTATAGCTGGTCTTGTGTTGTAATGTGATTCCTCTCTAAGACTGGTGGAGACTGTGTTGGAGAGTGTATATAAGGAAGTAGATGCAGGGAACCCAATAGTATGGAGGTATGTGAGGTTGTTATACAACCATGACCACTACCTACCTTATAGTGGTGACTCTCCCTTGGAGGCTAAACACCTTACTCCAAAAAAAGGATATTGGTCACGTGATCTTGTATGGAAGGTTTCACCATATGGTGAGTAACCCATCCCCATTAAGCCACTGAGTGAGATATGGATTCAGATTAGATCATACCTAGAGCACATGTATATGTCTTTTCTTGAGCCTTGTGTTGTTGTAAATGTATGTGTATTATTGTATATCATGGTAGAAGTGGATCCTCATGTTGTTATGTTCATATATCATCATGTTTTATGAGTTGTGACGCTAACTGTTCTATGAATTTGGGAAATTGAAAATGTATCATGAAAAAGTTTCTTTTGAAATTATTAATGATCTTAAAATGATTAGTTTAAATATGTATTTTTCTCAGAAAGAAGATAAATGATAGCAATTTGATTGGTATTGTATGATTTGACATGTTTACTAAAGGAAAAATGGTAGAAAATAATATATTCAATTGAAACCATGTATGAATTATATATGAAAAACTTAAATTGGACTTATGATGGGGTTGAAGTGTGTATAGTATAGATCAACTTGCAAAAATTATTGTATTGATAGCTAAAATTCTCATTAATATTTGATCTACATTGATGTTGATATACATATATGCATTATGTGTAACCATATTAATGAAGATTATTTTATGTCATTGCTTGGATCTAAGGAACATCTATGTTAGTAGTATAAGGTAAAATATATTTCAGGACTAATGTGTGGTATGTTAGTGTTTCTGACTTCCAAGAGTAAGTCAAGTTTTTGCGGGGGAGAATGTAGTACCTCTCCAAATTGATCATTACAAAGAGGTAATAGAGCCTCAAACCTTGGATTGCGAGTACAACGATGTAAGTATACTTGATGTTAAATACTATTTGATCTAGCTAAAAATATGTTGTAGTAAATGAAATATTATGATGTTATATCATGTTGTTATTTACTTTTTTGAATAATATATTCATGATGGTACTTTATTGATTAAATATATTAGTTGTTTACCTTCAAATGATTTAATTTGTAGGTTAAGATGTTTTCCACTAATTCTTAGATATTGTGCCTTATATGCCATTGGAAATTTTAGGAAGATTTAAATTAACATATGGTCATATTGTTAGAAATGATTTATTTAAATGATAATCCAATAATATATGGTTATATGTTGTGTATGATGTACCACATCTTGCTACGCATTTTTCCTATTGGTTTTGGTATGAAGTGATATGGAGCCGTAGTCACTTTCTTGCGAGATCCACACGGTGTCCTGTTATCCTTCATTATAATTATATGTGTTAGATGTCTTTCAATTATTTATATATTATGACCAGTTGCACTTGATATTTACATGTTACTGAATAGGTACCAGACACATTCACCCTCAGTTGTAGGGATTGCGTGTGTGTCTATGTTTCTTAGCAGTGGCATAGGAGATAGTAGTTTTGACCTTTCATACTGAGCCAATATCATCCTTGTTCGGATGATGTATCTTTAATTTATTATTATATTACTCCCTCCAGTACAAGTTGGTAAATCCAGAATTCATATTGCATATTGTGAATGACCAATTGTGTGTTTGTACATTAGAGTCTCATAGTTGTCGCTAAAGATGATTTAATTAATAATGTTATTTTTAATTATTATTATAAAGTATTTTACTTTTTTTGATAATTTTATCGTAATGTTATTCCATTTAATTAGAATTGGATAAATTAATCCAAATTGAGTTTGTGGTGAATTTGAGGTTCTCATTTATTTTAATTTAAGTTATTACTTTATCCTTTTTTGGTTTTAAGTGGAAAAAGTGACTTATAATAGAAAATTAGAACTCATTTTGTAACACCCCAACCTCAAACCATCTAACAAGAAATGAAAACTCAAATAAACACCGAAATTTTTTATTTTTTTTTTAGAATATTATTCCATTACATAAAATCTTTACAACCAGATACCAATAGTATTAATATTGCATTATTACATATCTGATAATTACATCTAAGTATTTGGATATACTCTAATTTAAATACAATACAAAATTTCAAATACAATCAGATTGTTAACTGATTGAATCATATTCAGATACATTTAACAACCAAGAACCATACTACATCTAGTCCCTAATGTTCTATCGGCAGACTATCCTTCCAAGTCCTTCTACCAAATATATATAGAACCTAAAATCATAAGCAAACACAGTCGACAAACACAACAGGGCTTAATCATGTTGTCCAAGTTGTTTAAACCTTCAGTAAACCTGCATGTTAGATATAGTAACAGCATGATAAACATGTAATCCATATATCAGATATTCCGAAAGTACAATTTTCTTTTCTCAACCAGATTAAAGCAAGCACTTAATTTCTTACAAACAGTTATGCAGAAATAAACTCGCACAGATTATGTCAAGGAAATGATCTAGTAGTTCATGGGTGTCAACATAAGAATCTACGTTTAGCCACTCGTAAGATTCAATATGTCAGGTGAAACCATAAGTTCTTATTTTGTTATATGAAACCCAACCCATGAATTTTTAACATTATCACTTGATTAAATAACTGTCATAAACTTTCCCATAAGGATCTAGACTAGTGTCGGAGGGCATCCGAAAAAATAATTCTATCACCACAAGTTACTCGATTCATGACAGCCACCCAATCTAAAGGATCACACTTGCATAATCTAAGAATACACATGATTTAACTGCTATAGAAAAAAAATGAACTACAGAATTCCATTTCAATAAACAGTTATCTCCATTACATCAATAATAAAATTGAATTCACAATCTGGAAATCCATATAAAACCATGTTTCCATATTACCATTCTATACTTAACCAAGTATCAAATCTTCTGACAAAAATTATAACCATAATCTATTCCATCATAGTAACATCAATACAAAATGCCATAAACAATTTCATTCACATTGGAATCTTATCTACAATGATTATAAATAAATCTAATCATAAACAGACTCCATCTGAAATATACAGAAATCTTCCACAAAACTCATTACAGATATCAGTTAAATAAGTTTGTTGATCTTAACAGATTATATATATACTTTACACTCTGTTCTGTTATCTATAAGTTCATATCCCTATATTCACGACAGCATACATATATGTATATATCACAGCAATATATATACATACATGTATTCTAGCATGCATATAGTCATATAACCTCATACATAACATTCTAGACTTTACACTCTGTACTGTTATCTATAAGTTCATATCCCTATATTCATGACAGCATACATATATGTATATATCATGGCAATATATATATACATACATGTATTCTAGCATGCATATAGTCATATAACCTCATACATAACATTCCAGAGTGCTAAGTAAAATATCTAATTTTACCGTTATCATAGAATGCAAGAAAACAAACTAAACATATAATTATACATCTCAGTAATTCAGAATTAGAAAATGAATTTACCAAATTGTAAGATTGTATTTTCAGTCTAAAGACCAAAAGTAATTAAATTAATCTTATTTCTAAGTTTACACCCAAAATATTACATCATTTATACAACTGAAACTATAATGCCATCGAATTTATATTCAGTCTATAATACTCTGTCGACACACATCTAATTCATATATATAGTCAACTATACTATGCTGCTCCATATATAAATATGAACTGCTAACTGTTGACATTCTACTGTCGATGCATATATATAATTATATGCATTAATAAATATATATATGCAAACCGACAGTCATCAATAAAATAGAGAATCATACTAAATGCCACAAGTAGAATCGACTACTCACAAAGCCATGAAATAAACTGTATTTACAGTCAAAACAAAGACCCGACCACAGTTTAAAAAATGTAATTTATGCAACTACAAACTACGAACTCAATTAACATTTTGTTTCCCTTCACCTCAATATTATCACAGTTGACTATTTATAAGAAGGCTCACAAGAACAAAGACCTTCTAAAACAACCGAACGACTAGTAATAGATGCTATTGAAAACTAAACCTCACTTATAAATTTAGAAGAAAACTGTTGACAATAACAATAATGCACTCTATATTTGATAAACTCAAAACCGCAAAATGATTCCATATGAACTCTTTTCCTGAACCGATGAATAACAATAACAAATCGATAATGAAAACCCAAAAAGACTAACAGGTACTTCACCCAAGGAATATGCTGTCAATGCCGAAGCCATACAAAACATAACTTCAAAATTCCTTTATAATGATAACTATACTGTAGCCGTAAATGGCTTATTCAAAAGAATAGAGAATAAAACTATCCCTAATACTTCTATAAGACAACATTGAGCTCATAAAACTGAAACCATAGTAACAGACTCAACCCAATAATCCTCTCAACACTTTTCTCTCAAAACTAGCAGATGGGTTTTTGACAAACCTTTTTATTCCACTAAATCCAATAAAGAAAATGAGCCAGAGACGACATAGAAGACTTACTTCACAAACCCTTAATGAAATTTTTATTATGACATAGAATGCTACAGGACGAAGCTCGAGATGGTCACAAAATAAATAAAGACTCATCACACTGAAGCTATGACTCTTCACAGTATTTCTATGACAGAAATCTCTTTATGTTTCAAGATCACAAGTACCCACGTTTAACTATAAATGGAAACTTCATAACAGAGACCGTAGATATATGAAAACAAGTTTACAATCCAACTACACCTTCACAGTTACTTTCTTCATGCAATAATTTCATTCACAAAACTATTCCAAAAAACTTTTTAACATTTTCCTTACATCATGTAGATTAAGCAAAGAAATCAATGAGAGAGAGAGTTTGAGAAATTGCCCCTGCCTGAGAAAATGCGAGAGTGAACACTAAAAGACCACTTGCAGAGCTTCCTACCCAACTCGCAGATGAAGTCTTTGTCCTCCTCAAAGTCGTGCTTCACAAAAATCTCACAACTAATTCTCACAACAAACTCAAAGAAAATGCAACCACGATATCGATAGAAGAAATGAGGTATGCAATGCCATGAAGATAAAACGAACTGGTGAAACTCAAGAATCTCCCTCATGGTTAACAACTTCCTAGAATTTCGCAGAGAAACCCATTCAACAGAGGGTTCGTTATTTTTTTTTTCAAACTGAAGTTCATCAATGGTGAACTGAAACCAAAATGTGATCCATCATCAAGCAATATGACAGATAAGACATACAATAAATGCTCATTACTGCGAGCTAATCTCAAAAAAACCCCACTCACACAAAAAACTCAACACTTGGAATTTTCTGTATAGCTCGCATACCAATACCTACTGCCTTGAATTGCCAAGTTTGCCACCATAACAATCCACTATACTTTGCTAAGTCTCGGCTAGTTTAGGTTAAGTGTTTTGATAGGTTTAGAAATATCGCATAAAATCATGCCTTAGTCTTTACTTAGGCTAGGTTAACTTAGTTTAGGTTAAGTTTAAACAAAACTTCCTAACTATCTACTAACACTAAGCCCGCTAACACTTTAGCATAGGTATTAACATCAAAATCTGCTAAGTAAACTAACATTTAAAATAAAACATTACCAACATACTAACAATAAAAAGATATTTATATAAATATTAATATAAATACTAATCCTTACCATTACCTCATATACATAATAATCATACTAATAGTCATTAATATTAATATTAATATTTATCTTAATATTAATATTAATTACTATTATAATTTCTTTCATATAGAAAATTAACATCAATAACAATCATCAATATTACACGTATAATTATAATCATTCATTAATATAAACATATGTACGTATATAGAATCAACTATATGTCTATATATATAAACATACACATAATTATTTCATATTAGCGTACACCGATTTATACAAATGAAATGTTATAACATATATATATATACAAATTGATCAATGAACATATCTGTTATCTCTGAATCATTTATTCCTGTCACCAACCAATTCTGAAACATACACACATAAAATGGAACTGAAACTATTTCAAATAAACTTGAAAGCTGAAAAGTCTTTCTGAAATATTACTTACTACAGGATTCTGAATCTGAACCGATTCAAAAGATAAAATTTTGATATAACACAATATTGAAATGCTTAGACCATTATTCTGAGAATCAAACTTAGTGAACTTTGAATTCTCCAAGAGTTTAAAAAACATATTAACGATGCCAGATAACAAATTGTTCAACCAAAACATGTTCCAAAACAAGTAACAAACCATCCAGAAAATCTAAACTAATCTCAGAGTTCTAAGGATCAAGTCCAAGACTGTCAGGGCATGACACATTTAGACACCTTTCATTATTTTGAGAGCAAAAAAAATTTTCAAACCCTCTTATAAGCAATTTGGGGATTTTCTTGTTGGGAGCGATCCAGTTGCCAGTTTTGAGCACGAGACGGCTCGTTGGAATTGTGGTGGGATTGCTACACTACGCTGAAATTTTCATTTGCTTTCATGCCATAATTATTTCTTCCATTTCATTTTGGATTTCTCCTCTTGCTACGAGGTAGGGCTTTCTATATCTTTTGTTTTAATCCATCTTATTTCTTGAAGTAAATTGGAGTAGTTTAGTGGGATAAAAATAGACATTTTCCTATGATTTTATGTATTTCTTTCACCCGGTTGGATTTGTATGAATTTTTGTATGCTTGCATTTTAAAAAAATGAAGTAAAATAGTGTTATATTGCCCAAATTTTTAGAAATAATGAAAATGTGAATTTTATGTTAAAAAAGGGTGTTGGGAACTTTTAGAACCAAAGGGTATATTTAGAATTTTGATTTTTGAAAGTTGAAAATTGAGGCTATTTTAATAGAGTTTATGAGAGTTTATGGTTTTTCTTGAAAAATGGAAGAAATGTAAAAAGTTGAATTTGAGTGCTTTGAATTCATATTATTTTGTGGAATAATAGAATTATATAATAGAATTTCTTATTTGATTCAATTTGTGTCAATTCTCATATAGTTACAGTCATTTGAAGATTGCATGTGAATAGTGATATAACAATGCAAATGTGACAATTTAAGTAAATAACATAACTTTATTGTGAACCTAAAAGTGAAATTTTATTTGAAAAGTGTGTTGTTGGGTAGATCTAGACCAATGGGTTTTAATTTTTTAGCCTAAATCCAAGTTTGATTTTTTGACCTTTTATTCATCGCACTGTTTTGTGTGTTGTTCAGAACCTTTCATTCGTCATGTTGAGCATGAATTAGATTTTGATATAACTTGTCTTTGCTACAAAGAATATGACGGACAAATCAAAATGGTTATATGTCATTCTGGGTATTTTTATATTTTGATCCAAAAGTGACCTTTCAAGTTAAAATGTTAATTTTTAGAAACTTTATCTAATTTTGCCAAAAATTGGCATTGTTATGTTTTAAGAGTTTTGTTCAATATTTGAGTAATAGATATGTCATGAAACATGTAAAAATATTTATACCACATGTTTATTTATCATATCATCTTGAGATCTGTGCTCTTGGCGATGTGACCAATAGAGCGAGTGGTATGTAATCTTCTTGCTTCAATTTTATTTTTATTTTTTTCTTAAAAAAAAAAAATTATGTCGGTGTAATTTTAGCTTTGTTATTATTTTTGCTCATGTCCTTTTGATAGTACACATCATACTTGAGAATGAACTCTCATGTGGTATGTGGATGTTAGGTGTTGAGACCGCATCCAAGATATAATTGAATTATGCTCTTATGCTAAGTTTTGAGGGATATGTACCCTTGGTATTGAGACTAATTAAGCTTACTTAATCCTTATGATATTTATGACCTTTTGAGTCCTTTTGATGTATGTTTTGTTACATCTTTGTTTTTGGATGTGCTTCATCATTGTGATGAGATGACCTTTTTAGTACTGAGTAATGACCGTGTTGTTCTATGGATGTGTTTGGTATGCACTTTGGACATTGGTCCACATGTTGAATGTTCTCCATGTTGTGGTGTATTTGTACTTATATATATATATATATATATATATATATATATATATATATATATATATATATATATATATATATATATATATATATATATATATATATATATATATATATATATAGTATTAAGTCATTGTACTTTCCTATGAGTTATGCATTGTTTGGAATGTGTGTTAGCCACCTTCTTGTTTGCGTGTTTATCTTATGTCTGTGGTCGGATTACTATCTCCATGAGCATGGGGGTTGGGCCTACGGGTACCATATGGTTGGGAGATGTTGCTAACTATACCACTGCTGGGGACTGGTGTATAGAGGGGAACTTCCTCCAACTTTAGCACTTAGAGCTTGAGAGCTCATTTCTCTTGTTGCATTGTATATGTGAGTATATTTACCTTTGATCATGTTTACTCTTGATGATGAATGTTTATGCTTTTTACATTATTGTTCTTCTTATGATGATTAGAATATGTATCTAAAATGTTAGAAGATCTAGATGCTGATTTACATGTATTTTATGATTTTAATATATTTGAGTGCCTACGTCTTCGATTTACATGTTTCTAGTACTCCCCAGTGTGGAGGTTTATTTTTCCTTTCTTCTTTTTATTTATAGAATGTCGCATTTAGTTAGTCATTCTTAGACATTGAACATTCCAAATGTGTGTTAAATTAGATCTTTGTATCTTGAGTATCATTTATTGGAGATATATCTTCCCAAATCAAAATAGATCGGCTAATGATCACTTTATTAAAAATAAAGTAAAATCGGTCCATGTGGTTTATGAAAATAAATCAGCAAATGAACTTGTATGACTAATCATGGTAGGAATTGTACTTTGGGCTTAAAAAGAATATTGTTATAAAAATAGATAACATAATAACTTGAATGAACCTTGCTTATTAATCACTTAAAAAATAGCAAACTTGTAGATGTGTGTAATTGTCCCATGAACTTTAGTAGTGTGCTTAAGAATTTATGAGATGTAATACTTCCACTTGTATATGAAGATATGTAGTTGTGTCATGTTTCTTGCACCTCTTATATTTTTTGATGCTTATTATTGCGGTTGGTTGTATTGTTGTAATGTTATTAGTTTATCTTACACAAAAATATTAATGATTATTTTGATCTTTATTTTCAAAGGATTCCCAAGTGGGAAACCACACTAGAATTAAATTATTTTAAATATATTCTAATAAAGCTTCAATATAATAGTTAGACTATTATTTAATTGTAGATCAATTCTTATTTAATTAGAAAATTAATAAAGGGATAATTTAATTAGTATTCCTTATTGAAATCAAATAATATGTCTATAATTAGATGATTAATTTTAGTCAGTTGTAGTCAAATTATTGTAACATTCAGTCGAACTTTTTATCTTGGTGTTCCAATGATAATTGATTAGAAATTCAATTTGTGACTTTAATCTTAGAGAGAGGTTGACTAGGTCAATGTTGGTCATGATGCTCCTTAAACCCGTTCAAGGTCTTCACCTTTAAACTATAAACTATGACTATTTAGTTAAACTAAACAACTTTAGTGTTAGTTGAATTTTTTTTGATTGGTGTGTTTTGCTCAAGTTTTTGGGCATGACATAATACTAATGCTATTATCATTTAATATTAATATATAAAAAAATGAAATTTATAATATATAACTTAAAAATCTAAAATCATAAAATTGAAAAAAAAGTATAATCATAAAATTGAAAAAATCTTTAAAGTTGAAATGTTGGAATTGGGTGGGAGATATCAGATATTTTATATTATCGGATATGCAAAATTATTACATATCAGATTTTATTAGATATGCGATATATTTTTGGATATCCTATTAGGCTTGTTAGTTGCCTTGGATTTTCATTTTGTAATGCCAAATGTGAATGGTTTACCTAAAAGACATGTTCACCATATTTTCTTTGGTCTCCAGACTTCAACTATGTAGCTAACGACCTTTTTTCACCTGAAATTGATGAAACAAAAAGGGTTTCTTAATGAAATTATCAATATAATTATTGTCAAATTTTGAGTTCTGTAAGTAATTATTACATATTTTTAAATTGAGTTATCTTTAAAGTCCTAATTGACAGACTGATTGATAAACAACTATAACTTATAAATGGTATAACCTTTTTAAAATCTGAAACATGCATCACATTCTATGCTTTGCCTACTATAAGAAAAAAAAAATTCAATTTTGTAAAGATTACAATTAATTAAGGTGGTCACACACGAGAGTTTTTTATTCAGAATAACTTGTAGCAGAAAATTCATAATTAATTATTTATTTGGGAAAAAATACACAAAAATATGTGTCACATCTGGGCATGAGTCTACTACTTATATCTAGAATCTTGTGAAAATATATTGTCATTTGATTGTGATTAAGGTGCTCAGACATACACGTGCTTTTTATATTTTTCTTGAAATTTTTGTACTACTACATTGAATTCTAAAATTTTGAACAATTAGTTTAATTTTTTTCAAACAAGGGCTAGTAGTTTAGAAACTACATTCAATTTCCTATAGATTTTGTTCTTACAATTTTTTTAGATAAGGTTGATAAGATGTTCAACTTTTTACATCAAGTTGACTAACCTTAATTTTCTGATTTTTCATTGCCACTTAAGGCTATAGCTTGGTATACTATGATCCTGCACATATCCTTATTCAGAAAATAGGTGTGAAAGGAGGCTAGATTTTGGAGAGAAATTGTTTGGATTGTTTGAATGATTATTTTCAAAGCTTAGGAGTAATTTTTAATCTTTGATTCTTCAATTTGGCCATTTTTTTATCAGTAATAATGATATATTTTATTATAATATAAAGAAAGTATAGTAGAAACATAAGGGAAATTTAGCATCACATATTAGTCCTATGACCACTAGGCTTGCTAAGAATATGGAAACCATATTAGTCCTGTGCCAAACATCTTCTCATCATTTCCAAGACACGACTTCCCTCCCCATCAACCCCCGACACAAGTTATTCCATGTCTCTCAGCCTAAAAAGGGTGAGTGTCCAACACAACACTAAAAACTATTTCCATTTATAATTTCAAAATTGAGCATGTTTACCTGTGGTAGAGAGAGTGCCTATTTTGACACCCTATCTTCATCTACATCTCCTTCACAAAAGATGTGAGAATTCTTGAATTTCTAAAACTCCTTCAACGTCTCCTTGATTACAGTGATGACCAGATTTAAATAGTAGGCCATGATATTCTCCCTTTCAATGACATTGATTATCAACAATGAATCTCCCTCTAGATGGACATTGGATAAATCCATCCTTCAAGATCCCCTTAAATCCTCTAATTCCACCACCCCCTTTTCCATGTTATTATTTGAATCCACCAATCTGACTGCACCAAATGCTAAAGTGAAACCCTCAGAATCCTTCAAAATAACCTTGCCTCTGCCTTCCCATAGGATTTTGATGCAACGCTGTCAAATTTTACTTTCACCCATCCTTCCACTAGTTTTTTCCACTCCACCTTGGACTTGTCAATATTCTTTCTCCCTCTAGCAAAATTCTTTCCAATTCTAAGTTTTAGACTCATCCAAGTTTGTTGCCAACCTCTATCATAGTTGGTGAATGAAGTATTTATGGGGGTAAAGTGCACTGAGGAATAGGCTGGTCTGAGCCAAATGGAGCATTTGATAATGATGGAGGTGGTGCAGGTGTTGATCCACCCTCTGCATCAACTAACTATGTGTCATGCTCAATAACAACATCAATCAATGATGTAGCTTCGACCTAAAGGGTTTATAAATACATAGACTCCTTCACTACTATTGAGACCACAACATGAACTATGGGTCTTTTAGCTAGATGCCTCCTATGTTGTTACTCTATCACCCTATGGGCCCTAGCTCTATCCTGTGTAGAGCCTCTCCCTCTACCCTATAACAGTCAGATGTCAAAGTAATTATACTTCTCACCAAGGATAAACTCACAATATATCAATAGATTTACTAACAAAGCAACATCCAGTGTTCCATCTGCCAGTAGCTTGAGTTTAAAATTGATTTCTTGTAGAATGTTAAAGAATGCGCTATCTACAAAGTATTAGTGGCTAGCGGCCCAAAATTTTTTCTTCACACGCAACCAGCTATTCTGATCCTGCTTCTAAATCTTGTTCTTTTTAGTAATTCTTTCTAGTCGAAGCTTTTCACATCAAAACTTCTTTTCAGCAATTTCCTTTTTAGACAACTATCTAGATCAACACACTAATCTAACGAGGGCTAATTGTAGAAGCGTATCTAAAGGCAATTGTCCACGGTACAGAGATTGATTTGGGGGATCTAGCTTTGTAGGCAAGCATACTTGGTAATGTTATTCTACATTTTGAAAGTTGGATTTTTTCTCTGGCACAACCAATCTGGTTCTCTCAAGCAAACTCCTTCACATCTGCAATGGATACTCCCATCAAATAGGGTTGTCTTGCATGCATCAAAGAAATCTTGGGAATGAACTTCCTTCTTACCAATCACCAATATAGAGTCAATTTAGATATATGTTCTGGATTTATAGCCAACATCCTAGTGGTTGGAGCTCGCAAAAATCATGCGGAAGAAATTTGTTTTCGCCTCTTCAACGACAATTATCTTGGTGGCCTCCATAATGTTCTAGTAGGGATAGATGACAATTTACTCATATCTTTCCCATGGGACCTTCCCATCATCATGACAGTAAGCTCTCCTTTCCCTGGGTTTGGTAATACACCTCCTCGCAACTTCTATGGATGCCCCCCAAGGTAGTTCTTCATTCTCTGGGGATGGGAATGAGAACACTGGGAGATGAGATTGGCAACAATGAAGAAAGCTCTGAATTTTCTGTCTAGATTTTTAGGTATTGAAGAAGGTATGGACTCACCATATGGCAATGACCTAGATGTCGATATGGACTAGGTTTATAAATATAGATATGATGAAAGGATGGACGGTCTAGGAAGCCCAGATTCTTTAGATGCTGGAGAGGACGAGGAGGATGAGTTCAAGGAAGCTACAAGGGGCTGATGTAGAGGATGAAGATGACGAGGGTAAAGAGGTTTTTGTTGGGGGAGATGCTAAGGACAAAGATGCAAACGATGAGGATGAAGATGCAACTGACAGAATGGACCTGCGAAACATGTCCTCTCCCCGATTTGAGGATGATGAAGTTCACGATTCCTCAACTGAGAGCTCAGAGCAGGACTCCACCTCTTCCTCAGACTAGTACTGGTGCAAGTTCCTTTTTAGGATCTCGTACAATTTTTTGCAGCAAAATAGCTATTAATGGTTAATAGTAGTACAATGCATTGGTTTAAACTGGTTCAGTTTTATGTTTTGAGTTATTTTTGAAATGGTGTTGAGCATTGTTGCTTCATATTTGAATCACCTTCAATTTCTATGGACTTATTTCGAACTGTTCTGAACTTTAATCATTTTGTGTTGATCATATATTACCTATATTAATATAAATCCTTTGACTTTGACTCTTTACTGACCAAAATAAATAAATTTATTGTCATAAAAATATTTAAGAATTAGCCATTCAATTTATAGTACTCAACAAAACTAGGCAATTATGAGATGGGAGCAAAGTACAAAAATAATGCGTATAAAACCCAAGGGAAACGACATGTCAAAAATGACCGGAGAAAATTTGGTAAGAAATGCAACGAATAGAACTTACGTGTTTTCCCGGACATGAAAGAACTTCTCGGCATGCGATTCACATGAGAAAAAATAAAATAAATAAAAATAGCGAACCAATAAGATGACCTAACCTACTCTTTTTTTAATTTGTTTTTCTTTTTGTTTTTTTGCGCATGGTCTTTTTTTTTATATTGAGGACAAATCGGAGAATGATAGTGTGAGAAGATGGGAGTCTTCGGCCTCTTACTGAGGTGTGTGCCCAACTACAATCACGACCACTATAAGGTGATTCTTCACATAAATACATATAGTTATCCCTTCCCCATGCTAAAAAGATAGTAAAAATATATTTTTAGACGTGAGACGGGCATATTTTAACCGTTTGACAATTATTCAGATGAACTACTGATAGGAGAATATTGAAAACCTGTGGGTGATGCCCACAATAGACAGCCTATCGGCCAATGATAAAATATATTTAATTTATTATCTAAACCTCTTGTGTTTTCCCATTAGCACAACTATGGTACAATTGCTAGTATATTATTGTTAACATTTCTAAAATTATATGGTGTGCTAATTCATAATTTTTTTATTTTGTTGTTAGTAAGTTTTCGATGGCTTCGCCTTCACTTTGTTCTAATGTTTTGAAATTAGTATTTTCATCAAACTTTGAATTGTTGGGTGCACGTGGCACCCTCTGTTGCCAGCACACTCTTTTATTTGTCAATGCTCATTTATGAGCCGGCTGCCTATTGTCTTTAGGGCAGGTTTTTCATTTATTGAGAAATGACTTTGTTTTTGGCGGGCAGTTTTTTTTTTCCTTAAGGGGATGTGATCCATTACTTGTGCTAGACGCTGCAGTAACAGCAGGAAGGGCATTTTTGACCTGGAGTGAAGTAATGATGCATGACAGCCATTTTTGAGGTGCAGTCTATGAGATGGAAACAGAGAAATACACAGTAAGAGTGTGAGAGAGGGAAAAAGAAAAGGTGTTTTTCTTTGCTCAGGTTTCACACAGACAGATATGTTAACTGAGCTTCAGTTGATGTATTATGAATTTATTGTGAACTCATGATAGCTGTAATCTCTTTCTCTGTTTCATAGTGAAGTTTTCTGGGACTGCCCTGTGGTTTTTTCCCTCTGCATTGGAGGGTTTCCACGTATATTTTGGTGTTTCTATGTCTCTGTTATGTGGTGCTTGTTGGAATTTTATTTTGTTTCCATTACATTACTGTTGCTTGGTTGTTATAGATGTTTTAATTCATACATAGTTAGAACAGGGGATTTAGATTTTGCCCTACAAGTGGTATCAGAGCACTTTGGTTGCCTCTTTTTTTTTAACTTTCTTGTGTTGGATTAAATGGAGAATATGACTATGAACACTATGGTTAAACTCACAGCTTCGAATTATTCAATATGGAAGTCAATGATGGAGGATGTCCTTTATTGCAAGGATTTACATGACCCTATTGAGGGTGATAGTGCCAAGCCTGATGATATGCCAGACAGAGACTGGGAGAAATTAAATAGAAAAACTATCGGGTCTATCAGACAATGCATTGATGTTAGTGTTTTTCACCATGTGTCTTAGGAAACAAATGCAGAGGCTCTTTGGGAAAAATTAAGGAGTCTTTATGAAAGAAAGACAGCTCAAAATAAAGCCTTTATTGCTAGAAAGCTTGTGAATTTGAAACTTAAAGAGGGTAAGTCCATTGCTGAGCACCTTAGTGAGTTCCAAGACTTGGTTAATCAGATGGTTACAATGAGGCTAGTAATAGATGATGAGTTGCAGGCTTTATTGCTTCTGAGTTCCTTACCTGATAGCTGGGAGACTTTGGTAGTGTCTCTTAGTAATTTTGCTCCGAATGGTGTGTTACAACTTGCCATGGTTAAAGATAGTTTGCTTAATGAAGAAACTAGAAGAAAGGATATGGGCAAGGATATTGCACAGGCTCTTGTCACAGAGAACAGGGGAAGGAGTAAGAGTAGAAGTTCTAAGGGGCGAGGTAAATCCAAAAGTCGGTCAGAATCAAAGGGAAAATTCAAGTGTTTCTATTGTGATAAAGAAGGTCACATAAAAAGGAATCGCAGGGCTTGGAAGAACAAACAGAAAGATGATAAAAATCAGAAAACTGTGGATAATGAGAACACTGCTGCTGTTACAGTGTTGGAAGATGAGGTCCTAGCCATAGGACAAGATGATTGTTGTACAGTTTCAGATCCTTATGTTGAATGGGTGATTGATTCAGCTGCTTCCTGCCATGTCACTCCAAGAAAGGAGTTATTCACTTCATACAAAGCGGGAAACTTTGGGAGAGTGAAGATGGGCAATGATAGTTATACGGACATTGTGGGAATTGGTGATATTTGTGTTAGGACTAACACTGGATACATCTTGAATTTGAAAGATGTGAGACATGTTCCGGATATTCGCCTAAATCTGATTTCCACTCATGTTCTTGATAAAGAAGGTTATGGAAATTATTTCCATGATGGAAAATGGAGGCTTAGCAAAGGATCATTGGTGTTTGCTAGAGGGAAAATCTGTTGTACACTTTACAAGACACAGGTACAGCTATGCAAGGATGTTGTTAGTGCAGCTCAGGAGGAATCTTTGCCTAACTTGTGGCATAGGCGGCTGGCTCACATGAGTGAAAAAGGGTTGCAGATTTTGGCAAAGAAGTCTCTCATTCCCTCTGCCAAAGATATGTCACTAAATCCTTGTGACTTTTGTTTATTTGGTAAACAACATAGAGTTTCATTTAACATACCCTCTACTAGAAAACCAAATGTATTAGATCTCGTTTATTCTGACGTATGTGGTCCCATTGATGTTGAGACTTTAGGTGGCAATAAATATTTTGTTACATTTATTGATGATGCTTCACGCAAGGTGTGGGTTTATATTTTGAAAACAAAAGACCAGGTATTTGAGTACTTCAAAAAATTCCAAGCCATGGTGGAAAGAGAGAAAGGGAAGCCTTTGAAGTGTCTCCGTAGTGATAACGGAGGTGAATACACATCAAACGAATTCAACAGTTACTGCTCTGAGAAAGGCATTAGACATGAGAAGACAGTTCCTGGTACCCCGCAGCATAATGGTGTGGCAGAAAGGATGAACTGCACTATTGTTGAGAAGGTTAGATGTATGTTGAGAATGGAAAACCTGCCTAAGTCATTCTGGGGTGAAGCTGTTGTGACAGCATGCTATCTAATTAATAGATCTCCATCAGTTCCTTTGGGTTTTGATATTCCAGAAAGAGTATGGACAGGAAAAGATGTTTCTTACTCTCACTTGAAGCTATTTGGGTGCAAGGCATTTGTTCATGTGCCTAAGGAACAAAGATTGAAGCTTGACATCAAATCCATTCCTTGTATATTTGTTGGATATGGAGGTGCAGAATTTGGCTACAAACTATGGGATCCTAAAGAAAAGAAGATGATCAGAAGTCGAGATGTAGTTTTTCATGAGAATGAAAACATGGCAGATTTTGAGAAAATTGAGAAGCCAAAAGCTACAGTTGTAGGTGTTCCTAATCTTACGCCTACCTCTTCTTCCTTAGATAATGCCACAAATAGGGAAGAGGTACAAGATGAAAATAATGGTGATGAACAAACTGAATTTGATGCTGACGAGCCAGCAGATGTTGATGGTGATAATGTGACAGATACAAATGGTGTTGAGCAGGGAGAGCAGCCTCCTCCACTAGAGATGGTAGAACCTCAGGTGAGAAGGTCTACTAGAGAGCGTCGTCCATCAACTAAATACCCCACTACTGAGTATACTATGATTACTGAAGAGGGGGAGCCAAAAAGTTTTCAGGAAGTACAATCTCGTAAGGATAAGCAGAATTGGCTGAAAGCTATGCATGAAGAGATAAATTCTTTGAATAAGAATAAGACTTATGACTTGGTGGAACTTCCTAAAGGCAAGAAGGTACTGAAAAACAAATGGGTGTTCAAGTTAAAGAAAGATGGTGACAAGTTAGTGAAGTATAAAGCTCGTTTGGTGGTTAAGGGTTTCAGTCAGAAACAAGGGATTGACTTTGATGAGATATTTTCTCCAGTGGTCAAGATGAGTTCCATTCAAGTAGTCCTTGGATTAGTAGCTAGCCTGGATCTTGAGCTTGAGCAACTTGATGTGAAGACAGCCTTTCTTCACAGTGATTTGAAAGAAGAAATCTACATGGATCAGCCAGAGGGATTCAAAGTGAAAGGGAAAGAACATATGGTTTGCAAGTTGAACAAGAGCTTGTATGGCTTGAAGCAAGCTCCAAGATAGTGGTACAAGAAGTTTGACTCATTCATGGTGGGTCACGGGTACACGAGGACAAATGCAGATCATTGTGTGTATGTAAGAAAATTTCCAAATGGTAAATTTGTTATTCTTCTTCTATATGTGGACGATATGTTGATTGTAGGACAAGATGCAGGTGTGATTGGAAATTTGAAGAAAGACTTGTTCAAGTCATTTGATATGAAAGACTTGGGTCCAGCAAAACAAATTTTGGGTATGCAAATTCTACGTGACAGGAAAGCTAAGAAACTATGGTTATCACAAGAGAAATATATTGAGCGGGTTCTTGAAAGGTTCAATATGAAGCATGCCAAGTCAGTCTGTACACCTCTTGGTGCTCATTTTAAGCTAATGAAGAAATCTTGTTCTTCATCCAAGAAAGAGAAAAAGGACATAGCATCATCTATTTATTCTTCAGCAGTTGGGAGTTTGATGTATGCTATGGTTTGCACACGACCAGACATTGCTCAGGCAGTTGGTGTTGTTAGTAGGTTCATGATTAATCCTGGTAAAGATCACTGGGAAGCAGTGAAGTGGATTTTAAGATATTTGAGGGGTAGCTCAAAATTGTGTTTGACTTTTGGTGATTCTAAACCAATTTTGGAGGGTTATGTTGATGTAGATTGGGCAGGTGACCTTGATGGTAGGAAATCTACATCGGGGTATTTATTTACTTTTGCAGGGGGAGCTGTATCATGGCAGTCAAGATTGCAGAAGTGTGTTGCCCTATCTACAACAGAAGCTGAGTATATTGCAGCTAATGAAGCAGGTAAAGAGATGCTTTGGTTGAAATGATTTCTCCAAGAATTGGGTTTGAAGCAAGATGGGTATGTTGTAAATTGTGATAGTCAAAGTGCTATTGACCTGAGCAAGAATTCTATGTACCATTCACGCTCGAAGCACATTGAGGTGAGATACCATTGGTTGAGACTAGTTGTTGAACAACAGTTATTTGAATTAGAGAAGATTCACACAGATGAAAATCCTGCTGACATGTTGACCAAGGTTGTGTCAAAGGAGAAGCTAAAGCTTTGTGTCGGGTTGGCCGGCATGAATTCTAATTGAAGATTTGGGTTGAAGATCTCCTCCGTAGTGTGCTGGAGGGGGAGATTGTTGGGTGCACGTGGCACCCTCTGTTGCCAGCACACTCTTTTATTTGTCAATGCTCATTTATGAGCCGGCTGCCTATTGTCTTCAGGGCAGGTTTTTCATTTATTGAGAAATGACTTTATTTTTGGCGGGCAATTTTTTTTTTCCTTAAGGGGATGTGATCCATTACTTGTGCTAGACGCTGCAGTAACAGCAGGAAGGGCATTTTTGACTTGGAGTGAAGTAATGATGCATGACAGCCATTTTTGAGGTGCAGTCTATGAGATGGAAACAGAGAAATACACAGTAAGAGTGTGAGAGAGGGAAAAAGAAAAGGTGTTTTTCTTTGCTCAGGTTTCACACAGACAGATATGTTAACTGAGCTTCAGTTGATGTATTATGAATTTATTGTGAACTCATGATAGCTGTAATCTCTTTCTCTGTTTCATAGTGAAGTTTTCTGGGACTGCCTTGTGGTTTTTTCCCTCTGCATTGGAGGGTTTCCACGTATATTTTGGTGTTTCTGTGTCTCTGTTATGTGGTGCTTGTTGGAATTTTATTTTGTTTCCATTACATTACTGCTGCTTGGTTGTTATAGATGTTTTAATTCATACACAGTTAGAACAGCGGATTTAGATTTTGCCCTACATGAATCACTGCCATGCTCTTGGCTAAGCCCTTTCTACCATTTCTTGTAGCTCAGAGTGTTATTTCGTGGTCTATTGGCAAAGCTTTTGGTCTTCCCTCCATGAATTGCATAATTGGGTGCCTATTTCATGGAAAGGATGGACATTTACCTCTATGTTAAGGGATCTTTAATGGTAGGATGTTATTTTAGAGGAAAGAGTGTAAACTTGAGGTTCTCATTTTTTACTATTTTGGCTTTCGATTCATTTATTCAACCTTCTTAAGTTTACATATATTTAATTTAATTTAAGTTAGATTGTTCAATCTACTTTTCAAATTTTGCTACGAATTGGCTTTAGAAACTACAACCAATGTTGTTGATCACTTTTGTAGCTCTAGAAGCTACTGCCAATGCTATTAGTCACTTTCTAAAGATTGAATTTGTAACCTCAAATTTTTCTCACACCTTCACTTGTATATTTTGAAATTTTAACCTATTAAAAACAACATCCAAATTAAAAAGAGTTTAGCAAAACATAAGTTATCAAGTTCTACTTGATCTTATTTATCATTTTGGTAACATGCACCATACCAACTAAAAATCATCCTTAATTATAAATAATATTTTAAAAAGATCCTAATCATTTATAGCAAAAAAAATAAATAAAATAAAATTACTAATCTAAACTATTTACTAATCTAAAAGAAATGCCACCCAGCAGAAAAGGTACAATACAAATTTCTATCCTAAATCTGTAAAACTAAAATCAAAGCACTGCTACATTTTCATGACTGACATAGATGAGACTTTCTAGCTATAATACAACCCAAACCTTAATCTTCTTAAAGAAGTTTTGGTAAACAACATTTCAAATTTTGTTGTTTTCTTTATATTGTTTAAAATAAAAAATCATACATAATGTTCAGTTTATTTTTACTTCTTATTACAGTTAATAAGATCTGATAAAATATTTTATATAATAGTTTTATATTTCTTTACTAATGCTTTCATATAACGTCAATGATCAAAACCTCATGAAAATTTTCATATGACGGATGAGTAATATAACAGATCAAAATATTGGTATGAGGAAACTACACAGGATAATCACTGTGGTTTTATTAACAAAACACCATCCACAAGAACTTAAAAATTACATGCAAAAATAATTTGTTTATCAAAATAAAACAATAGGGTTTGGTAAAACTTTAACTCAAATAACTGCTAGTAAATGCCTGACTAAAATTTGGGCACTCTAAAACGTACTTTGTTGGGGGAGAATCTAACACTGGGTTCATAGATCTATATATCTTTAGCTCATTATAGACTAGCGTAATTTTGCATTCGCCATTTTTTTCCCCTTTAGATCATTGTTCTTACATATCTGACATCTCAATCTGATTCAACGCCCTGAATAAATTACTGTAATAGGTGGACAGGTGTAATTTTCAGCGATTTCCGAAGTATGGTTAAGTCTCGTGTGCTCCAGTACAAAACTAGCATCCCTGTAAAGTCCCGGCTGTTTTGTACCAGCTCGAATCCATGCAAGTTCCTCCACTACCTCCCTCATTGATGGCCTTTCATTTGCTTTCTCTTGCAAACATGCTTTTGCTAACCTTGCCATTTTCTCCATCTGCCCTTGGTTATCCTCTTTCAGCACGTTAGGATCTAAAATCTCTAAGAGTGGATTTTCATTAATTGTGGAGAGGAAATGGTCATACAATGCACACACAGATCCATGTACAGATAATATAGGTCGTAGACCAGTGAGAATCTCCAACAAAACAACACCGAAGCTATAAACATCACTCTTATCTGTAAACTGCTTGCTCCTCACAAACTCTGGATCCACATAACCTGGAGTGCCCGACGGAAACATGGTGCTGAGATGTGTTTCATCAGACAGACAGATACGAGAAATACCAAAATCTGCTACTTTTGGTGTGAATGTGTCATCTAGCAAAATGTTTGAGGATTTTATGTCACGATGGAAAATGGGCTGAGAGGCTTCGCGATGCATGTATGCTATACCCTCTGCAGCCTCTATGGCAATTTGCCGCCTTCTTTCCCACGGAAGCTTTGACTTGTCTGGAGAGTGTAGGTGCTGAAAGAGTGTCCCATTCGGCACAAATTCGTATACAAGCAATGGAAGCTCAGTACGGAGACAACACCCAATTAATTTCACTACGTTTCTATGATTGGTGTGGGATAAAATCACAATTTCGTTAATAAACTCTGGGGAAAATGATTTGGGTTTTTTGATCGCCACTGAGATGCCATCTGAAAGAACTCCCTTGTACACAGTTGCAAACCCACCTCTTCCTAACTCTGTTGAGTAATTATCGGAGGCCCTTTTTAACTCTGTTTCAGAAAACATTCGCAGGATCTTTCTTCCTCCCATGGAAGCAATGCGTTCTTGTAGCTCTAATCCCCCATTCTTTATGAAATTCTTGTCTGCAGCATGTTCCAAACGGCACCTCCTCAGCCACAAAAATACCACCCCCAATATAATTAGAATAACTACGGTGGGTGCAGTAATAATAACTGTTCATCAGCAGACAGGAATTGTTATTAACTAATATTCTTTCAATTAAAAAACTTCTAAGATCTTCCTCAATACCTCAACCGATTTACTAACAAAGCAACATCTAGAGTTCTATAACCGTGGAGAGGAAAGCAAATTACATCCAAATATGGGACTGATCAACCTCGAAAGTTGTTGTAGGTCATACTTTCAAACAATGACCTCTCATTTCAGAACATTCCATGTCTATATCCCTTCTCAGGATCACAAAATACAAATACTAGTATACTGTAATAACAAATCACAAGCCTACCAAAACAGATCTACGCATACAGTTACAAGAAAATTATCATGTTATAATCCATAGATAAGAAGAACTGTAGATTTCATGAATAGGTAACTGAATTTAAATGAGGATCATGTATTTCAATGACCTTATTCCTAGAATACCTCCTGAGGATGATATATTCATGTGCAACCTCGTATACAAGCATTTTGGATCATGTGTTTACTGCGACAGTTTCTATTCTCAGAAGGTATTTTAATTATTGTTTAGATTAGTGAAATTCTTCAAATTTCTATAGATTATTTCAGTGGATTTGATTAGATGACCTTACTTTGTTCATTTTAGATGTCAAGATATGAGGGTAATTGCTCCAGCAAATAGACTTTACTTTCCTTCATCTTTAGATGGTAAGGTTTTTGCAGCCCAAAATAATACTCTGTTTGAGTCTAGATGCTGAGGATTTAATCTTACTTAAAAAATTTACCTTTTCAGATTTTATGCCATGGCTGGAGGGGCAACTCTTCTACTCAAAATTTCTCTTGACCCAAGCCTTTTCTCTCGACTAATTTGTTATGCAGCAACAAGTCAACTCTGCTACCAAAGTTTGGCTAGGTTTTCAGAAGTTAAATAATGTAACTTCTAGATTTTCATCAATTTAAATTAGTAACTAGTATCCGTGACCACGTGTATTGTTTGTTTTCACCCTATATTTTGGTTTTGTAGCATTTATTTTCATCATTTTAAGGTGATTGCCGCATAATAGTCGTGTACAGATCTGGTTCATACTTGAGAGTTCACTGAAGTATGCAGATTGTCAGCTTGTGTAAACTAAGGGTGATATTTGGGGAGCAATTTACCAGCACATCTTCCTAGTGGGCCCTTGCTGGACGTGTGTGGAGAATATGGTGGAGCTTATATGATGATCACATCATCGATACAAGCTGCTACTACACTCATATTCAGATTTTGTAACGGTTGTTATTGTAGCAAAGACTGGCACAACATTTCCATGCTTCCCTCTAGCAGTCCATGGTGAAAAAATCTACACTAAAGAGGTTGCATAACATTTTAAAAAGAGATTGCATTTTAGGAAGACTGATTGGGTTGCTAATGTGTAAAAGGGTTGTGCTTGTCCATTTCTCTGTTCATGCAACATTGCTTACCAGTATAAAGTAATTGTCGAGTCTCGTTAATAAGTGATCATGAGGAGTTTTGGATTATTATAGTTGTTGTTTCTATCTACATGTCAAATATTTTAATTTATATTTTGTCCTCAAACTGGAAAAACATAAAAATGTCAAATATTCTATAAAAATTATATAGAACCTCATTTGGAGATGAGGCTGGGGTCACCAAGGCCCTACATAAATGTATTAAAAGATTATTTCATCTGCATGTATGGGAAAGTTGAGTAAAGGATTTTTTCTTCCTTATGTTTGTCATAGACGGAAGGGCCACCTTCAAACTAAGTAGACTCCATTGAGAATTTTTCTTTTGTGTTCAGCATACATTATAGGTCTTAAGTTTTGATTGGATGGTAGATGATTGAATCGTGATAAATTGTGTTTTTCAATATAACTGTGGAATATTTTGGTAGGAAAGCCAATAACCTTTGAAAAAAGCACAAGGTTAGAAAAGTTGCAATTTATAATTACTTTCTAGATTGTAATCTTTCTTTTGATACATTTTGAAAATTTAATGTTAGTACTGATATAAAACTCAATTCTTTTCCCAATATTCCCACTATTGTTATCATTTTCTTCCATATTTTTGTAATGCACTTAACAACTTCACTACATAGGTCTGTACAGAATTTGTTTTTGATATCTAAAATAATTTAGAAAGAGTCCCTAAGTAAATCCAAAGCTCTAGCAAGATCAAAAACCATTGCACTATATTGAAGTGCATTGTCTATCACTGTACATTGCTATTAGCCCTTATTGCTTAAGCAATAGGCAGGGACTCCAGCTGCACCTACGTAGCCCTTGTTTTATTTGCCAACTAGATGATCCATATTATATTGTCAAGATATTTCCCATAACTATTTTACATTTGGGTCGTTTGTATATGTGCTAAAATATAATTTGTTTCAAGACCTTTTAGATCAAGTGTGCTGGCTTGCAAGTGGAAGCTTGCAATTACATCATGTTGAAGGTAATGCATCACAATTTGATGTTAGATTTTTATTTTAAGGTGACAAGATAGCAAAATATTGTCATGTTTTGCTAATTCAATGGGTTCTTGTGCTAAAATGGATGCTATTTATTAGTTTGTGGAGTATCATAGGTTGAGTAGAAGATTTATCTTAAAGATTTGAATAGCTAATGACATTGTTCCTTTGCATCATAGCTCAATGCTTAAGTTTTGTCATGTATGATGAGCTTGATAGCTTTAAGAAATTCAGTAAGAAGAAACTATTTTGAGTTGTGTGATGGGAAATAAGGATGTGTTAGTGAATATTTTACATGCTTAAATTTCTATTGTCATTCAAATATAAGTATCTCATTAGAACACATGATAGTTTTTGTTAAAAACAACAGCAAAACAAGGGTTTTGTCTCGTACAAATGTCCAGCCTTAGGGGTGCAACCACTGAACAATTTAGTTAGTAGAAAACAACATAAACAATAGTAACAAATAGATGAAAATAGACTAACAACCCACACAGATGTTAATAACAACAAAAGACTAGACAATAGACTTCAAGCAAAATACTACAAAATGCCACCAAGGGCAACAATAAAGTACCCAAATAAACTAAGTTTGGTTAGTATGTCCATGATGAGCATTACAACAACATAGTAAATTCAAAGAAAATTACAAGACTAAACCACTCATGATAGATGTTAGGCTAGGTAGATAACACAATCTCAGGAATCCCTCGGTATAATAATTCAAGTACGAATTTGACATTCAACAAGTTTTTATTTCCACAAATCAAAAGTCTTTCTTATGATGACCATTGATTCAAATTATCTAGATTGAAATAAAATGATCAAACAAGTAAATTTACATTAAAATGAACAACAAATCCAACATTCCATTCTTGAGATTGTACATGCATTTTATGCAAAAGATAGTGAGATGAGAAAAATATTTTATTCATAGTTTTAAGCTTGTCATTAATTTTTTTGTGAGAGTAAAAATTCTAGCAGTGGCAACTAGGGATTTGGGATTTAGGATTGGTGAGATAATTGAGAATCAATTATATCCATATGCATTTAGTAGCAAAAAAATGAATAATATATTATTTCTTAAAATATCTAAAGTTCAAGTACTATCTAGAAATCTGAGGTTTTTTAATTGACCCAATTGTGCAAATATGTGACTTTATAAAAAGAGCTAAACATGCCTAGGATATGAGCATATCTATTTGTATAGTATGGAGGATAGAGTTAAATAAATTAGAGATGTCATTATACTATAATCCCTTGGGAATTATTTAAATTTGTTTTTCATAATCATGTATAATGTTTCTTCTTTGAAATAGGATTTAGAAATGAATGGTAATAAAGTATTCTTAGATATAAAAATCCAAAAATATAATATAATTTAATTAAGTTTAATGAATGATCAAAAGACATGAAATGAAAGGCTTTGACTCTCTAAAGCATAAGATATAAAAGGGAGAACATTTCTTTGGGAGGAGATATACAAGGAAGGAAGGAAGAATGGAGCATACAAATTGAATAAGCAAGGATTACTAGAAATGAATGGTTAGAAAATAGGGAAGTGACTATTTCAAAGGGGCAAAATTATGATAGGTTATACTCTTTGGTTAGAAAATAAGGAAGTGATTTCAAAGGGGGGAAATTTTCATAGGTTATACTCTTTCAAAGAGAAGTAACTGTGAAAAGAGTATGATAAAAAGGAAAGAAGGTCTCATTTGAGTAGAAGATGCAAGAGAGTTCAATTTAGAAACTAATTTATTATTCTCAAATGTTAGCAATGGGGTGGCGACTCAAGTCTTATGAATGGTGGTGAACCTTTCACCAATAAGTATAAAGAAGAAAGCATTCCAAGCATTCACATGTCACTTATCAATCATCACTCGCGAATACATCAAATGAACACCCACTTAATCATCACTTATTTTTCTATGAATATTTATTTAATCATCATTCACCAATATATCAAATAATTAAATCAAATGAAATCAATTAATAATCCTTTATTCCAAAATAAAGAAATCAAGAAAATAAACCAACAACCAATTCTTCCATCAATTCAGTCAATCTAATATTAATCATTTGAACACCATTCAAACATCCCTTATTCAAATATCAACTATTTGAAATCATCATCTATTTCTTATCTTATTAAGTTAATTTTAGACACTTAAATAAGTGATATATAAAGATTGTATCATTTTGAAATTGAACAAAATTTATTTGAATCCAGCCTTTTACCCATAAAAAAAAGAAAAAAAAAGTGATATATAAAGAAGGCAATAAATAGTGTGCGAAAGAGAGATAAATCATTCAATTTTTAATAGAGAAAAATAATTATAAAATAAATAACTTATAATAACTTTTATTTATTATTGTAATGCCATAAGAATAAATTCAAAATTAAAACTACAATAGAATAATCAAAATTATGAAGTCAAAATATGGCGGTGATTGGCCCAAGCATGAGTAATATTGGGATTTTGAAGAGAGTTCAAAGAGCCTCTTCGATGTCATGAAAAGATAGACAATTGGATTGATGAGGAACCAAATGGAACCATTTCTAAATTGGGTCATTTAAACATCTCAAAGAGAAGCTGTTAACAAATGATGTTGAATATGATGCTCGAAAGGATAAATTGCAAAGAATTTGTTCTATGATATGTGGGAATTATTTAATTGGGTACTCTGTGACGGTGTCAGACTAGAGACTGTAAAAAGAAAACCTGATAAAGCATTAATCTGTAATTTGTATGTCCAAATCTGTGGTGAAAAGTCATCCCCGATTTTCTCCTTTAAGAATTCGACATTTGGAAGGTGTTTCTGCTTTTTTCTTTCCTAAGAGGGGTTGCTCAAAGTGAAGTGGACCGAAAATTCGAGCATAGTGGTGTCAATCATTCTTACACTGAATTCCTGAATCACCTTTGGGCACATTGAAAATGTTCCTACACATCCCATAGTCATTGAAAATGTTCCTACACTTTCCATATTGCTATGCGGCCAAAATGCATCTATAGGGCCTATGATCCAGATAAAATGGTAAATACACAGTGTTTTTCTCATGTATAGAAATGTTCCAATGGTAAACACAATATTTTCTTCCCTTGGATGCATGCCCGCGAGAACCTGTCAATGGCGCGGGTGCATTTTGGCCCACTAGCCATTGCCCTCCAAAGATGCATCTATTAGAGATGTAGTGATTGTTTTCAGGGCTGATGAAGATCACCATGTTGACCACTTTGCATCTACCATTCATTTTCGTGGAAAATAGGTGAGCGATGCCCAAGCCCTTGTCGGATACCACTGATCTTGGGAAAAATTGAGGATGCACGAGTAAGGTTTGTACACTTCTTTTTAGTGCAACAATGTCAAATTGGGCAAAGCAAGATATGCAAAAATTGGTTCTATTGACGAGCAAAACAAATTGACAGCTGTAAGCTAGTAGCCTTCCTACCCGAGTCAAAAGGGATCTTTGGAACATGGTATGGAGATCAATCGTGTTATGGAAGAGGACTTTTGAAAGATATTGTAGTTGGAATGCTTTGGTGGGCAAGTATGGAAAATGAGGAAGCATATCATTATACTAATTATCTATTTTGTAATCTTTATTAGTCCCTGCCGTATAGGCGAGACTAATGTTTTCATTTCGCTCAGAGACAATTAATCTTGCCTCCGAAATCACGTCAATAAAATTTATCCTATAGTTTGCGGTGCTTCAAGATATTTAATTTCATTTTTATTGAATTTTCCCATTTTTTCATTGGTTGGTGTTCATTTTGCTAGGGGTTTTAGTTTTTTCCTATTAAGAAATTAGGGAAAAAAATTCCAGCCAATGAACATAGAGCAATTAAAAAATATTAATGTTTTCTAATGTTTTTTAACAGGCTAAGCTATAATGGATGAAAAAATAAATTTGGCAGCTGCAATGCGAGGACAATGTACAGAATACTTAATACTTTTTATTAAATGCTACATTTAACACTACAGCTGTGTGCGTGAATGCCGTGGTAAAAAAATTAAATACTCCAACTGCCGTTTGTAGTTGTGGGAAGTGCAGTGGAAAGCTTTCCAGACTGTTCCTAAATTTCTTGTGAATTCTTGTGGACTTTCTGAATCTATTGCAGAGTCAACAAAGGTCATTTGAATTTTGAAATATTTGTTTTTCTTTTGGTCACGATTAAAGTTATCTGTCAACAAATTTGTCAATTTTGATAGATTATTGGAATACATTTTTGCAGATAAAATTGTGCAGGTTTTTTTCCCACATTGAGATTGTGTTAAGTTGTACAAAAGTTGGTTTTGCTAAGGGCGTCTTCTACAACAAAGCTTAACTCTGTTATTTTTCCCACCATTTTATAATGTAGTCTGTAGATTTGATGATAATGCAGTTCAAAGGAGAAGTGATTGCATTGACTTTTCTATGATTAGAGCTCTTAGAATATTGGTTCCTGTTATTTAAATTTAGAAAATATGATTTTTTTTTTCCTATTTGTGGTGGCTATTTCCTCCCTAGCATTCCAGTCCTAGCAAAATTGTTACATGATACCCTAATTTTGAAACCCTCATTTTTTGCCTTCATTATTTTTTATCTGTCTAAAGATTCTGTGTTGAGTATGATATTCATTTCCTAGTGTCAGACAAGTCTACATATTTTGTGATTTCCATTTAAAAATTTCTTGTCTTGTCTAATATGATGTTGTGGACAAGGCTTTCGAGGGTACCTGCTTTGAAAGACTTCAAGCCAAACAAGGATTAGATGTTAGTCTAAGCATGAAATCAATGCAAAACAAATAAAACTCTAAACTAAGCCACCTCAGATTAAGCTAAAACAGGTGCACCCAAGCACTGTTTGATTTGCTCTTGCTTAAGGGGATGTGGGTGTGCTCTCTAATCACTTGGAGCATATTCCTTATGCATTTAGGACGGATTGAAATCCATGAAAACCCCAAAATGGCACAAAATAGGTATAGAACACCTGATTTGCCCCTAAGGCCTCAAGGATCAAAATGATGCTGATATGAAAACTAAGCTACATGAGATTTATGCTAAGATTGATTTTAAACCAAATAGAGATGTGATGATGATGATATGCTATGTAAAACAATGAAGTAAACTAAGTTAATCTATTATTGCTAAGCTATGATGAGCTAAAATGCTTGAAAGTAAGCTAAATTAGGATTGATTATGCTAAAGCTAGAAGTAAAAGGGCATGATAACAATGCATTGAAATGAAAGGCTAAGCTAATGAATTTGCTCTTGAAAGGAGGAGCATTTATAAGATTTGGAAAGGAGGAATGAATGGCCAAGATCAAAATCCTTAAGAGAGGCCAAGATTCATTCAAAGGGGAGCACATGGATTGTGCTAGTTCAGGGCCACCTCCTTGTGACAAGTGTCACAACGGCATTGGGTTGAAAGATGGGAGGAATGTGCACAATTTGGGAAATGTGCCTAAGGTCAAAGGGTGTAAGAAAGGGGTGAGGGGCTTCTTAAATGCACCATAAATGCATGTAAGAGGGATAAGAAGGCCTTAAATGCCTTCAATGCATGTAAGAGAAGCCTCTAGAAGTTTGTTGACTTTGGGTCAAGCTTAGGAGTTGGCTAACCTTGTTTAGGGAATGTGACAAGGTTAGGGGGAGGATTAGGATTAGGATTAGGGGATTTTAGGATTAGAATGGGTGAAGAGGTTGGGTTGAGAAGTTTCTAGAAGAGTCTAGAGTTTTCTTAGGTTTTATGGAATAAATGTTTTATTCATTTCAAAGGCTTTTGGTTTTGGGAATATTTATTAAAATATATTTAATAAATATGAAAATTAAATATTTAATCTTAATTAAATATTTTGAGTTGAGATTAGGGTTAGAAAGGATGGGTTTAGCCTTTTAATCAAAATTAAGGAGGGATTAGAAGATTCTGGAAGAGGTTAGTGGTCTAAAGGAAATTGGCCAAGTTTTGGGCAAAAAATAAATTAATTATTTATTTTGGAATTTTTGGTCAATTTATTAATTAAATAATTAATACATAGGAGAATAATGTTTAAATAAGATTTAGACATTTTTGGGAGGGATTTCTTAATTAAATATTTTTAATTAAGATAAAGGGATTTAATGACATAAAAATTAATTAATTAATAAATGATGATGTCATCAAAAAATTTTCAAAAAATAAAAATACTTTATTTTCTAAAGGATTTTTAGGTGTCTACAGATGTACTGTAGCATATTTGTGAATTAGATAAAGATATTAGGGTTGTAATAATAGAATTAGGATGAATATATTAGAGGAGTTTTTTTTTTATCAATAAAGGCCGAAGCCATAGTTTTTATATTAAGTAGAAAGTAAAATATACAATATCTATCTACAGCTAAAAACCATAATAGTGATCAATCATGGAGTGTGAATAAATATAGAGTGCCAGTGCTCTCTCCATGAAAGGAAAAGAGTCATTCTCTGGTATAACAAAATTTCCTTAAATATAAGTCTATTCATGCTTTCCATGTTCAGCTAAAAGCTTCCCAAAAGCTCTTGATAACGGGAATGATGTGTGTCCTTCCTATCAACTTTCTGGATTCTGACGAGGATGCCAACCATTAGAAATTGATCTAATGTGTGTTCCACATGCTGCCATATTAGCCAACTCATCAGCTTTACCATTGCCTTCACGGTAGATGTGGTTAGCCGTTATTGATTCAAATTTGGAGATAATACTCAAAATCACCTCTAAAAAGGATTGAAGTTTCCAGTTAGTGATGGCTCCTGATCTAATTGCATTTATGATTATCATTGAATCCCCTTCGATTTCCACTTTATTGAAGCCTAAATCCCTGACAAGAATTAAACCATGATAAAGGGCCTTAATCTCTGCTGCATTATTAGTATTTGGTTATAGGGGGATGGCTAGTTGAGCAATGATTTGGCCCTCTGAGGAATGAATTATGCACCCAGCACCCGAAGGCCCAGGATTACCTTTTGATGCACCATCAAAATTTAATTTCACCCATCCCGGGGAAGGAGTTTTCCAAACACATGACTGTCTTTGAAGTCCATTCTTATTGCAACCTCTTTCTAAGGAAATAGGAGCTTTCAACCCATGCCAACTTTTCATCATCTTATCATCCCAACTGGTGTAAAATTTATGTATTGCTAAATATGTTTGATTTTAAGAATTCATGATCTCCACTATAGCTGCTTCAATTCTATTCAATATTTTCCCAATATCCATTGATTTATCTTGAAAGATTCTCCTATTTCTTTCTTTCCAGATTTTCTAGAGTAAAATTGAAGGAGAGATAATCCATAAGTTACCACACAAACTATCTTTGAAGAGAGTTGGCCAAGCAAGAAGATGCAATTGGAGATTTTGATGGGGGGCAGATTGCCAATTCAATTTCAAATATAGCCACTCCCAGCATTCTGTAGCAAAGGGGTAGGAAAATAATAGATGATTGTGAGATTCTTCGTGTTTTAGACACATATAGCATCTTGATGGACCCAAAAATCCCATTTTTGTAAATCTCTCTGCAGTCAAAATGCGGCCCTGAGAGGCCGCCCATAGGAAAATGCTAGCTTTGGGGAGGCATAGTTTATTCCAACAAAGATGGAGTGGGATTGTAGAAGACTTTTGAATGTGTTATGTTAAGGAATTGTATCCTTCCTTCACCTTATAGACGCCATCTTTTGAACCCGTCCAAATTAACTCATCATTACCATTTTTCAAGAGGAAAGATCTGTTTTGAACTACAGACTTTAGCAAGTTTGATTCTTGGATATCAGCTCCTATACTTGAGAAATCCTTCCACTGCCAAGATCCATCCTCCTTTGATGAATGAGAAGGGATAATGTAATCTTTAAGCATATTACCCCATGTTGATTGACAAATTTGCATAATCTAATTAAGGCTTGGTATCGATTGGAGAGTACCTAGTCCTCCCCAAGAATCTTCCCAGAATCTTGCTGAGTTACCACTTCTAATATTCCAAGAGAGGTTGGAATCCACAACATGTCTAGATTTCAATATAAAATTCCATATCCTGGATCCTTTTGGAGGGTTTTTAATTCTGAATATTTCATGACATCCCTTTGCACCCAAGTATTTGCTTTTGATGATTCTAACCCATTTGTAATCCTTATTTTTTATCAGTTTCCAATATAATTTAGCTCCCAATGCTGTGTTTTGCCACATCTGATTTTTAATCCCTGTTCCCCCTGCACTAATCAGTTTGCAAATATTGTCCCAAGAGATAATTTTGAATTTTCTATTCTGATCACATCCATGCCAGAAAAAATTCCTCAACTTTTTCACTATGTCCATGTAATCAGTCAAAGGCAAAGCCAAACAAGATAATAGATATATGGGAATTGCTGAAAGGGTAGCTTTAATCATCACTATCCTTCCTGCACATGATAACCATTTGGATTTCTAGCTAGCCATTCTCCAATCCATCCTTTCGTTGATTGGTTTCCAAATCCCTGATGTTCTCAGATTCTTATCAATGGGAATCCCCAAATAATTGCAAGGAAGTGTTGCTACTTTAAAGGCTAAAAGGGATTCTATTCTCAATTGGATCCTCTTTTTCATATAGAAGAAAAAAATAACTGATTTTTCTTTGTTGACAACTTGTCCTAAGGCTAAAGCATACTTATTTAGAATACTTCTGAAAAGACCAGCTTCTCTGACCAAACCATGGCCAAAGAGGAGTTTATCATCTGCAAATTGTTGATGTGTAATAGGAGGAACTGAAGATGTGACAAATATGCCTCTGATGTGGCCCTGAGTTTGAAGCCTAGAAATACTGCAACCTAAAGCCTCTGCCATGATAATGTACAAGAAGGGGGATAGAGGATCCCCCTGCCTTATACCATTTGAGCCTCCAAAAAAACCTTGAGGGGAGCCATTAATCAGAATAGAGTATTTTGGAGTCGATATACAATAAAAGATCAGATTGATCCAGGCTTTAGAAAATCCAAAGCATTCCATGCATTTGGATAAGAATCTCCAATTCACTCTATCGTAAGCTTTCTTGATGTCTAACTTAATTAACATGTTGGGTTTTTTGGAATGTTGAATGGAATGAATTGCTTCTTGAGCAATTATAATGCCATCAAAAATGGATCTGCCTGGGACAAACCCTGTTTGTTCTTCACCAATGATCCTATTTAAGATTATTTTTAATCTATTTGCAAAGGCTTTAGATAAAGTCTTGTATATCGTATTACACAATGCAATGGGTCTGAATTCATCAATAGAGTTTGCATTTTCTGATTTAGGAATGAGAGAAATGAAAGTATTATTGATTTCAGTTAGAAATCTACCTGAGGATCTAGCTTTTTCCAATGCCTCAGTAAGTTCTTGACCAACAACCTCCCAACAATGAAGAAAGAAAGAGGGAGGGAATCCATCTGGACCAGGAGCTTTGTCTGGAGCCATTGCTGATAATGTTTGTAAAATCTCCTCTGTTGAAAATGGCCTCATTAGATTTCAGTTATCCGCCTCTGTGAGAAATTTGGGGATATTACAAAGAAGTTCTTGTTGACATGTAAGAGGAGAGCTATTTGAAGAGTTCAGCAACTTGGAGAAGAAAGATACTATTTCCTGCTGAATTTCTTTTTTCTCGGAGAGAATAGATCCATCTTGGCTAGAAATTTGTAGGATTCTATTGGTATTCCTTCGACACTTAGTACTAGAATGAAAAAATTTAGTGTTTTTGTCTCCAGTAGCTAACCAAGACTCCCTTGACTTTTGCTTCCAAAATATTTCTTCTTTACTAAGCACATCCTCCAAATCCTTAAGCAAATCCTTCTCTTTGAAATATAGTTCTTGATTCATCCCTTGATTCATGATCGTATTGTTTAACTCAGCCAATTTTGATTCAATTTCCACTTTTGATGAAAAGATATTCTTGAAATGATTCCTGTTCCAAATCAACAAATTATGTTTAATGAATTTGAGTTTAGCCACAAAACAGAACAATTTTGAACCTTCCACCTTAACTTCAGTCCACCAATCTTTGATCATTTCTGAAAAGCTTCCCTCTTTTAGCCACATATTTTCAAATTTAAAGGAGCATTTATATGGCTTGTCCTCTTCCAACAAATCGAGACAAATAGGAAAATGGTCTGAGCCTGATGAAGGATATATGGAAGCTTTCAACCCAAAAGAGAAAGAAGTCAAGTCACCTTTAAAAAGAAACCTATCCAATTTTTTTGAGATATTGTCCATACCCATTATTCTATTAGACCAAGTGAAGGCCCCATTATCAAATTCAATCTCCATCAAATCATCCTTTAAAAGCCACTCGTGGAAGTCTGACTGGGATTGAGATAGCCTTTGAGATCCCCCTTTTTTCTGTGTTGCATGAATGATGGCATTAAAGTCACCCCCTACAATAAAATTACTGTCAGGAAAAATATGAAACCAGTTGCTAATTTCCTCCCAAATCTCCACTTTCCTTCTTCTTGAGATAGGTCCATACACATTGATCACAAATGTGTTTAAATTTGATTGTGTACTAATAATTTTTCCCCCCATCCAGCTCTGAGAATCTTTGATATGAGAATAATATGAAGTTTTGGGATTCCATATAATGGTTAGACCCCCTAAGGAACCCGTTGCTTCAACCACTATGGCTTTCCAATCCCCTAAAGACCTTATGAAATCATTTCCCTATTCTTTATTCATCTTGGTTTCTTGTAAGAAAATGATGTCTTCTTTAGAAGACCAAATGCAATGTTTTACCAGACGTTGCTTATTAGGGGCATTAAGACCCCTAACATTCGAAGAAAGGACTCTCATTGAGACTTGGGAAGGAACTTCCCCTTCCCTACCTTCACATAAGCTGTAATCTTTGCTTGGTCCTGATCTTCACCCTCCTCTTCTCTCAAAGTGGTTGCTGACTTTCTTCCTCTGCCTTTCTTTTTCCCTGATCCACAGTCTATTGCTATTTTATGATCTATTTGTAGCAGTCCTAAAGGAGAATTAAAACAATTTGAAGTTAACTTGGAGCATGATTCCATGGTTTCTACCTCATCTTGACCTTGAGAATTGAATGTTATCTCTGATTCAAATATTGGATGGTCTACATCCATAAATCTCTCTTCATCTTCTACATAGTCATCTTCCAACATTTTACCAATAATTGAATGAGACAAAGAGTTGGTTGTGGGTTGATCATCCGGAGTGCTGCCAAACAGGTCATAAACTGCTTGAAGTCTAGAAGGAATAGGTTCCTCTAAGCTCCCAACACCTCCAATATCCCTTGAAGACTGGTTCTAATGATTCTTTCTAATCCTTAGAGGTTTGAGTGATATTAAGCCCCCTTTCATTTTATTCTTCACTGGAGCCAAGGGTAGTTCTGTTAACAATTCAATATTGGAATCCTTCTTGCCTCTGTTTCTAATTCTTGAAGATTTCCTACATCCCAAATTTGGAGGTCGGTTACTTTCCTCTAAACCAATAGGTTTTGTCAAATCCTTGAGGTCACAAAGTCTGATTTTCAAAATGTCATCCTCCTGTTCAGCATAATCCTGAGGCTGAAGTGTAGTGTAAGAGATAATATTCTGAGAATCTTGATCATCATTTCTCAAATCACAAATCTTTGTGTTAGGAATATCATTCTCTAAAGTATGGAACACTCTGTTTTCCTCTTTTTCTCCTAAAGAACCAATAAGGTTCTCCTCTGTTTCAGGTGGGTTGTCCTCATGGAGAACTTGATCAACAATTTTCTCCTGTAAATCTTTCTGAACCTAAGACACCCAATATATGATGAGATGTTCCAGCCAAGGGACTTGCCATTTGGAGATTGACATCGGGAGAGAATGGGAAGGTATAAGAAGAGGTGCCCTGGACAATTTCCTGAATTTTCCAAATGTCTCTTTGTAAGTGTTGAGGTCTAACCAATATTCCCCTTTGGATATGATGTCTATCTCATGACTATTTAATGTTACATTGCCCTCATACGATGGATAAGTCAAAGAGAGAATTTGAGAGCCCCCCCTATTCCATTTGTAAGACCATAATCTCCTACATAAAAGATATAAAAAAAACGCAGGGACTCCTTGTTGATATCCACTAATTTAACCTGAGGATCAATGCTAGCAAAGTGCCAAGAGCCAATTTTGTGGGGGGTTGCAATCTCAAATGTTGTAGAAGATGTTATCTTCGGAATGATTGACTGTTCTAAAGCATAGGAAATCGTCTGAATCCAAATTCCATATCTTGAAATAAGCTTTATGGAATTAGGCAACTCCTTCTCAATATTCATTAGCAAACATAACCAACTTGAAGCTGAAGGTTTATCTGAAAAGTGTGATATTATATTCCCACTTTGTTGCCAGTAATTTGTAGAATTTCCATGTTTCTATATTCAACTGGAAGATTTTTTAGGTTGATCCACATGGGAACAAATTTGATGACATTTTTGGCGCTATTAAAGTTAGGGGACCACTGCTGCATGTGTAATCCTTTATTCTTATAAAACTAGCCTTTTTGCTTGAAGATAGAATCTCTCTTAGACTTTTTTTCAAATAACACCACAAAATATTCTAGTTCATTATCTAGTATTTCAATCTTAGAAACCTCCGCCCAGTTGCATAAAACCCAATCTTTGAAATCCTTGTATGATATTTCTATCTTCCAAAACTTGCAGATGATTCCCTGATGAAGATAAAAAAGATTTTTCTATTTTAATGTTTCTTCTGATAGGGTAATAGATAATACCTGATTTGTTTTGGAGGGTACCCACAAGTGGGAAACTTCCATGGAAGTGTTGGGCCAGCCAGGAAGCTCTGACTTGACTTCATTTGGTCGTTGCAGCTGTATTGACCCTACATTGTCCTCATGAATCAACGTTTTGAAAATTGGTCTCCATATTTTTTGCATTCCTTTAAACCTTCCTTTAGCTTGAGATTCAAACCTCTTTCTGTTAATCGCCTCATGGCCCAACAAATCTAATCTTCTTCTATGAATCTCCCAATAGGAGTCCGTCCAAGCTTTCTTGGGCAAAGGAGGATTAAATGGGATGCCTCTGGAGGATGTGGGAAAAATGGGTATCAGATTCAGGTTCAACTCTTTTTTCCGAGGTGAAGAATAGTTCTTGTTCATTTTTGAAAATTTGGAATGTGACCGTTTGTTAAACTAGGCACGAAAAGGGATCTTCTTGCTTTGAGACAGGGTCATTCTTCCAACATGAAGGTTTTGATTATCAGGACGAAAGGGTCGTTCATAAAATATCCTCCTCTGTTTAATTGAGGAGTTATTAAAAGTGCATGAGGATATTCAATGATCGATGGAGGATTCACGACCCAGTTTGAAAATCATGGAGTTAACATTAATCATCCAATGTCGAGTGCATTATGCTTAATAACACAACCTGACCTATATCTGATGCAGGTTTGCTTCTAAAAGTCACCTTTCACTTTGTACTAAAAGTTTGTCTTGGCCACTTTCAGTAGGTCATATTTTTTTTGCAGTTTAAGCTATTTCCGAGCGTTGCTTGTCTGGTCATAGTCATGAGCTTGTTCTTCTGGAGTGCGACTCTCTTAATATGTTTGTTCTGATCTAATTGTAGTATACTTATTTAAACTTATCAGAAGAAAATGATAACATCTAATGCTCTTCTCTAATATCCAAAATAAATTCTTTTTCATTTCATCGTTGTATATGGTGTGTTTTTTTGTTTGAAATTAAATTAATAAATATGCTATGTACTTGTTAAACTTGGTACATTTGGCCTTAGATTATGAAAAGTAGGTATTTTGTGCCTCACACCATCTTAATTCCATTGTATTGCTAATTACTTTGCTTCTAAAATCTACCTTATACTTTTGATAGTAGGCAGGGACTCTAGCTCAAACAAAGCTCTTGTTTTATTATATTAATATAAATGTTCAAACTCTTTACCTTTCATTACATAAAAACACAAACACACACAATTAAATATTAATAAAAATTATAATTTAAAATAAATAAACTTTCATATATAATTAGTGTACTAAGATAATAAATATTTAGATATAATTAGTTTATTAGAATTTGAATATAAAAATTTGTATAAAAAGTACAATAGTCACATTAATAGGAAGGTAAGCTATCATTAATAACAAATAAAATCATTAAGAAATAAAAAAAAGAGAAATTAATTTCATAAAATTGACATAAATAATTAGAATTATTTAAAATTAAAATCTAAATTAAAATCCAAAATTGAGTTAACAAAAATCTAAAGTCAAATATCATAAAAATATGATTAATATCAAACAATATAATAAAATAGAAAAGACTACAAAAAGTCAATAGTACACATCAACTTAAAATATAACATAATTGATATAAATTATAATTTAATATTTTGGTAAAAATATATTTAATATTTTATTAAATATTAAGTTAAAAATTATCTTTATTGATAAATAAATAATATATCATATATATTAAAAAAAAAAAAAATTATAATGGGTTGTTAAACCGCACTATGACACTCCTGTGTTTTCCTCTTGAAGCTTGGGCTTCCTTTGGTGCCTATTCATGTTTGGCGAATGGGCATGTTTTTGTGAATTCTCGAATGGATCCACCATTTTTTAGGAAACATTTACCCCCAATGTAGTCTATACATTAGATCTCATGCGAACTTCTTTTCCTAAGACTGATTAGAGGCATCCCATGACAGAATCTCTTGAAACAGATATAGTATCAAGGAAATCAGTTGCCTTTTGTTCACAAGATGTGGATTTTAATGGCGTTAGGGCCAAGTTTGGCAATCAAATGGCTCAACTTAAATTCCAACATAGGTAGGGCTTGTGGACTTGAGACAAAGGTAGATGGGAAGGAGCGATCTCAGAAGAATGTAGGTAAAATCTCATTAGAATCATTGCCTACTCACCCTAGGGCCCAACCCACTAAGGATATCATGAAAGTGGATCTAGGAGAGGAAATATCACAGGAGGTGAATGATAATATGGCCTTTTTGTCCAAACACAGATTGATCGGGGGATTCAAAGGTTATTGGTCGAGTTTGGCAGATCTGCATCAATGGATCTCAAATACATGGTGTCCCATTCTCAGTGGAGATGTTCAAATCCACCCATGTGCATAGGGTTTCTTTGTTGTGGTCTTTGATAATATCCAAGATGGCTGCAAGGTTTTGTGTGATTACCAGTGGGATTGCAATGATCATTTTCTTATCCTAAAACCATGCCATGCTTCCTTCGACCCAACTACAGAAGTCTTCTCTGCTATGCCGATCTAGGTAAGATTGTTGAATCTCCCTCTTCAATTCTGGTTGGATTATTGTTTTGAATCTATTGGAAATTCTTTGGGGAAATTTTTGTGGGTTGATGAAATCTCATCAAGGGGGCTTCACACCACCTATGCCCACATTTTGGCTAACATTGGCATATCTAAGAATCTCCTTGTTTAGATATCCCTAAACTTCAAAATTGGTTGCTAGAACCAAATTTTAGACTATGAAGGTATACCATTTTGACCCAACTACATAAGTCTTCTCTGTTATGCCGATCTAGGTAAGATTGTTGAATCTCCCTCTTCAATTCTGGTTGGATTACTATTTTGAATCTATTGGAAATTCTTTGGGGAAATTTTTGTGGGTTGATGAAATCTCATCAAGGGGGCTTCACACCACCTATGCCTACATTTTGGCTAACATTGACATATCTAAGAATCTCCCTACTTAGATATCCCTAAACTTCAAAATTGGTTGCTAGAACCAAATTTTAGACTATGAAGGTATACCATTTTGATGTCATGGATGCTTGAAGATGAGACATGTTGTTGTTCAGTGAGATAAGAAGAGGCATGAAAACAAGGCTACTTGGTGGAAAGATCTCTCCCCCCACCATTACTTTGTAGGAAAAGAGGATCTATGTGAGGAAAGCAATACTGTCATGGAAGCCCTGAGAAGATATCTGGAGAGGAATCACCAAATAGACTCCAGTCTACATCACATATTTTAGTTGGTCCGTCAGTTAAGTATAAGATCATGAGAAACTTATTTCCCATTTTTGGTCTAGCTAAGAATGATATGGGGACAAGAAGAATCCCCATCATGTAGAAAAAGACAGTGTCAAAGTTTGAAAATTGATAGATTCAGTTGTCGTTGAGGCGACAAAGAACTCCATAATTGTCTTTGATGAAGGTAAGGGAGATTATGATAGAGAACCAAGGGAGAATCACAACCTTGACAATTATGAGGAAAAGTGGACAATAGTTAAAAAAACAAAAAGAAGAAAAACGATATCAATTGTAACATGCTTCTTCGCTCACATTCGAAGAATGCAGCGAAAGTTGAAAGTCAATGCAAAATTTAATGTAATCTGTTATTTGATATCAATACAAAGAAAGTTGGCCCTCTCCAACTATCTAATTACAAAAAAATAAAATAAAAAATAAAAATAAAATAAAATAACTTCAATAATAAAATAATATCTTTATTTATTAATTTTCCTTGAAAAACTTCATTCAAGAAACTAAAATTCTATGATTAAAATAGTAAATGTAAGTCTTAATTAAAACTACTTTTCTAAGATTTTGGCAATTTAAACATCCATTTCTCCAAAAAGATTTAAATCCTTTTGCTTAACATAAGGAAAACAATTGGGTACACAAAAAGCGAGAAAGACAGCGATCAAAAAGATGCAGAGATTGGGACCGCCCAAAATATAATTAAATAATAATAAATAAACATAACTAATTAATCAAATACAATTATACAATTATGAGAAATTTCAAAATTAGATAAAAAAGGTAAGTCATCATGGTTACCTATTAAAGGGCTAACGCGAAAAGATGTAGATACCGGGTAAACTCCTAAAGAACACCTTGTCCCATTTTGAAAGCCATCTCCTAAATAATCCGTTGGACATGAACAATTGTAAGAACCAGGCAAATCGGTACATACGCCACCAGCCGATGGTTCAACGCACTGATTCAAATCTCTTTGACTGCACTTGGGCAAATCTGTGCATTTAAAAAAGTAAATATAGTCCCTAGTACAAGAAAACGCATGATGACAGTCTCTTCTAATCCCAAACAAACATAAAAGAAATTATAAAATTTGAAAGGCGTTTGAGATCATACATGTGCAATCGGTGCCGTTAGAGTAACCAGTTCCTTTGTAGCCTGGAACACATCTGCACGAATGGCCCTCCCCTGTTACAGAATCTATGCATTTCGCTTCTGCGGCGCAAGAGTAATTTCCTGTTCCTTTCACCGCTGAGCAATTTCCATGGCCGATGCCCCAATCGAGGAGGAGGCCGTAATGTCCTCTACCCAACAACCCTAATTCCTGCACTGGTAATTCCCATGTGAGTGGATGAAGAATAGTGGAGAACCCACACAGTCCCCCTACGCTCTTGTAGCTCATTCCCCCACCAGTTAAATTTATCGCCCTCTTATTTCCTGGGATGCCAGCATCACAACACCCAAATGTGTTGCAGTATTTCGGATCAAGTTGCTTCAGACATGCAGATTTACAGTTCCCCTCCCCATCACCAACCGTGAAAGAACCACTTGATCTGCAACCAATTACCACGAATTTATTGATAGAGGAAATGGTGAAGGGCCCATCTGCAGGTAACTCGAACTGCACAGAAGCATCATCTGTTCCATTACACGACATGGCTTTTACAGAAGTGGAATTTATGATCAGAGTGCCCGTGTAATTGATCGATTGGATCTCTAAATCTGTGTTTCTACCATTTACAAGAGCACCAAGAAATGGAGCGAACTTCCTTGTAGAATTCTCATTCCCATTCCCATTCACCTTCTCCTTCTCCATGCATTTGATCTGAAAACCAGGGTACCCACAATTTGGATTGTCGATCCAAAATGGGTAGCTCACATTTATCGATCCACACAAATGAAGATCGCATTTTTCAATTGCAGTGGCGGCCAAACACCACCAAATCAGCAGCACACCGCCGATCCCCAACTGCATTTTGTGTACTCTCTACACAAAGAATCAAAATGCTGCTAAATTACCGCAAGACAAGAGAACACTTCACTTCAAGTAATGGCTGCAGAGTTTTCCGTGTTTTAAAACTTCACTTCTCTTTTGGGCAGCGGCTATGCAGCCACGAAAATTGTGAACCATACGAAGGAAAACACTTAGCTTTTTTTTTTCAGATTTCGTAGAGTTTTTTTTTTTTCAAAAGTTTATAAAAAACTATATAAACAAAACAGATTTCGTGGCTGGATAGCAACTACCCAGATTAGGTAGGTGCGGAAAAGAGATATCTGTTAGTCAAGACACGGCAGATAAGTCAGACTTCATTCTATCAAGACACGGTAGAGAAGTGGGATAACGCAAATAATCTTAGTTCTTGTCTAATTTTAATTGTAAGCGAATATTAACTTTAACCCTAGGTATCTTAATTCTATTTGAATCTTAGTTCTTGTCTAATTTTAATTGTAACGTAATCCTAGCCTATGTGAATTTTAATCTTAACCCTATTCTAATTCTAATTGAATCGTAATCCTTTCCTAATCTTAATTCTTATATAGCCCTAGCCTATTTATAAAAATTCTCTCCTTAATGCATTTTATTCATTTTAACTTTACATTGTTGAATTAAAAAAACGTAGATAATAATAAGAATAATCATTTATTTATTGCATGTCTAAATTAGGTGTATAACTGTTCATTTAAGACTATGGACTTTGACTTTGTCATTTTTTTTTATAACCCAATGACTTTTCATTTTTAAAATATAATTCTCCTAGCTTAATTTTATCTTGAGAGGAGACTTCTTTTCAAAATCGTACATTCAAATAATACAATCTAATTTATATATCATCTGATTTTATTCGGTTTATAGATACCTATTAAGAGATTGATAAGTTTTTCCTTATATTAAAATAATATTTCTATTTTTGTTATATTATAAAATATTGAATATTTTTTAAATTTATTTTAATATATATTATATAAATTTAGATTTAATAGAATAACATTATAATATTGTTGAAAAAGAGTTATTTGGAGAAAATAATTAATATTAAAATTAATTATAAGTAGAACTATTTTACAATTTAAATTAATTATAAATGATATTTAATAATTATTTATAAAATTTAAAAATATTATTAGAACTATAATTATAGTAATTTTATAATTTTTTATAATTAAATAATTACTTTACATATAAATTAAAATTAAAATTAAACTTAGTTATAAATTATTATAATTAAAAATTCACTTTACATATAAATCAAAATTAAAATAAAATTTATTTATAAAACTAAAGGCAAGTACTTGGCCACTACATGGCACTTGTTATTATAGTTATAAGAAGGGTGTGACTTTTGTAATTATCTTTGGTGTATTATTAGTTCCTATTTATGGCAACAATACTAATACATTCATGCATTTTTTTCTTTCTATTAATTTGACCAATCATAGTGCTGAATTTAATAAATTTGAACAAAAGTCTGTAGTTGTCATTTTTACACATTTTTCTATAATTTGAAAAATACATTTTTTCTCTTTTTCTATTGGCTTATATTTCAAATAGTCAGTGCAAAAAATACTTTTTAATTCAAAAAATAATAATGATTTTTTTTATTCCTCATTATATTAGATAGTGAATGCTAACCTAAAAAGATTTTCAACTATTACATATTTAAAACTGAAATATTTTTCCTAAACTTTAGGCTTTTTTAAAGTTCTTTAAGTAATGCAAAGCAGGCTTGGAATTTGACGGTCACCCCTACCTGTCATATGATTTTTTTATGATGGTTTAGATATTTTAATGCCCTTCATTTTACATTTTAAGAAAATAATTGATTGTCAATTTTTTTTAATTTACGAATCATTTAATAAATTATTTTAAACTTAAATATTTTATCAATATAATTAATATTATATAGAATTAACATTAAAAATAAGTATAAATTAGTAACATATAAAAAAAATTCATCTTTAGTGACTAAGTTTCTTAATTCATATGTTTCATTTGAAAATAGATTCTAAATTAGTAATATATGGAAAAACACAAAATAACTAAGCAAGTTTCTAACTTCATATGCTTTATTTTAAAATAATTCTAAATTAATATAAACATATATATTGTCATTAGATTAGTAGAGCAAGTTTCTAAAATTTATATATTTTCTTTTGCAAAGAATCTAAATAAATATGAACATGTAATAATCAAAATAGAAATATATATTATAAAATAACACATATTTATATCATTATACAAAATAATATATTATTTCTAATAATTTTTTATGGTTTATTAATATTAGCTTAAGTGAATATGTAGAGGATATTTATTTTTGACTTTTTTTTTATCTCATATATTAAAAGCATAGAACAATGCATCCTCTCAAAATTTATTTTTGCTTATCTTTGTATGCATCCAAAAATGGTCGCCTAGACTTTGGGCCCCATTTATTTGATTTATCAATCCTGAATCATTTTTATCAATAATCAATATTTTCAACATTATCAATCTCTTGATCAAGTCTTAAATTCGATCATATATTGGATTTTTATCCTATGGGCTAATCATTTATCCTAAGTCTTTATTTGATTAAAAGGAATATTTCCTCCCCTTTTAATTAAATAAAAAACCCCACCTTTCTTCTTGTCCTAAGTTGCACAAATAAAGCATTATTCCTATTTTACAAAAAGGAGAAAAGCACTTTTTGTCTCATATGGACATAAAGTCAACTCCTATTTTCTCATTGGAGGATACTTGTGCACATGGATTGCTCCTCTTTCAAGCTCCACCGTTGATTAAGACTTTTTGCCTCTTAATCTCCATGGTCCATTTCACCTCATTTCTTATAAAAGGAGAGCTCTCTCCTTCATTTGCATATACCATATTTTTATGCTAATGTTATGCTACAGGTTTTAGGTGCATTTGGAGCTTTTGAAGACATTGAAGACTTGCTTCATTTCATCATTTAGTTGCATACTTGCTTTCTTAGATGCATAATCATGGCATTCATAGTATAGATTTCCTTTTATGCAATAGATTTAACTCACATAGTCTAAATAGGAGGCATTGTAATCCATTGCTATTTCCTTTTATAGATTAGTTGCATTGTACTTTCCTTTCATAGCTTAGATTGTATTCTCATTTAGATTTGCATTTGCATCTTCATAGTGATTCTTGGAGATATTGGCATTGTTGCCCTTGTCTTCACTTGAATCTCTCATTGTGTGGTTGATGAGCAAGGTCACAAGCTTGTAGCTCTAGCTGAGAGCAAATACATCATAGTCCCTTGCAACTCCATGCATAGAGAGCTATGAGCCGCTTTGTGAGGCCTCATTCTTGAGCAACCTTGCATGTAATGGTTCATAGAAGTGCACCATTTTAGTGTGTACAATCTTTACACTGTGCATTGATAATTCTTCGTCCACTTTCTCAATTATTTTATTTTGAAGTAATTATTTTGTGTGTAGATTTTTATATGTGGGTAGTTGATATATTAGATGCATATTAAGTACAAATAATTTTTCTTTCTCTATATGTGCACAGTCCTCCTTGAACTAAGTGGATCTACACTACCCTATGTCATTTTATTTTGTGTCTTTAATAGCTTTGTTGTTTGTGTACTGATATCACATGTGCTTCTCTTCTATTCAACTCTTTAGGATTTTCCTTTGATATAGACATATTCATGTGTTTTTAAGACAAGAGGAGAGAAAGTGCTTTGGATGAATGCTTCAGTTGCAAGATTTACAATGTTTTTTTGCATTCTACTTGGGAATATCTTTATCATAACAATTGCAGTTTTTGGCTAAAATTCAGCCACTCCCCCTCTAGAAGCCATTCTTTTACATAAGCCACTCAAATTCCTTAAAATCAAAAAGTATCAGATCAATATTAACTATAAAAAATATTTCTTTAAGAGTACGACAGTTTCTTAATATTTCCATAGCCATAATTTTCATGATTTTAAGAAATTTGCATCTCTAGCAGATGTCTTTTCAGCTTTACTAACCTATTTTGAAAGCTTTCACTTTTAATAGTGTTTATGATTTCTCATGTTGCAGCGAGAGATCTCAACTCGTCTATGAGTAGATGATCTTAATTTCATACTTGTTATGCGCAAAACATTTATAAAATGGTTAAAAAATGAGATAAAAAATTCTTATATAAAATAATAATTTTCCTACAACCAAAGTTTCATGACATAAAACTTTATTTATTCTTTGTCAAGTTGTCCTCTTCTACATAATGCATATTTTGACATTTTGGTTCATAAATCATTCTCAAATTAATAAACATTTTGACAGTGGATATAAATGTGAAAAATCTAGAGATTTTTATTATTCCTCATTGTATTAGATAGCAAATGATAACCTAGAAAGATTTTCAACTATTACATATTTAAAAGTGAAATATTTTTTCCTAAACTTTAGGATTTTTGTAAAGTTCTTTAAATAATGCAGAGCATTAGTCTATATTATTTTCATAAAATAAAAAATGGTAAAAGTGAATAATTTAGTTTAATTATTTAATATTGTTTCACAAAGTATAAATTATGGATGATATTATTTATTCAATTTAATAGAGATTTATAAATTAGCTTAAGTGAATATGTAGAGGATATTTTTTTTTTGACTTTTCTTTTTATCTCATATATTAAAAGCATAGAAGAATGCATCCTCCCAAAATTTATTTGTGCTATCTTTACACAGTGCATTGATAGTTCTTGGTCCACTTTCTCAATTATTTTGTGTGTAGATTTTTAAATATGTGGGTAGTTGATATATTAAGTGCATATTAAATACAAATAATGTTTCTTCCTCTATATGTGCTTAGTCCTCCTTGAACTGAGTGGATCTACACTACCCTATGTCATTTTATTTTGTGTCTTTAATAGCTTTGTTGTCTATGTACTGATATCACATGTGCTTCTCTTTTATTCAACTCTTTTGGATTTGCCTTTGTTATAAACATATTCATGTGTTTTTAAGATAGGAGGAGACAAAGTGTTTTGGATGAATGCTTCATTTGAAAGATTTATAGTGTTTTTTGGCATTCTATTTGTGAATATCTTTTATCATAATAATTGTAGTTTTAGGCTAAAATTCAGCCACTCCCCCTCCAGAAGCCATTTTTTTACATTAGCCACTCAAATTCCTTAAAATCAACAAGTATCGGATCAATATTGACTATAAAAAGTATTTCCATAAGAATACAATGGTTTCTTAATATTTCCATAGCCAAAATGTTAAAAAAATGAGATGAAAAAATTCTTATTTTTTAATTTACAAATAGTGTGAAAGTGTTATTTCCATCTCATTTCTATTGAACCTATTGTGTTTAGTTTTAGAGTAGTTGTATTTTGTGCCTGTATGTTTTCTTTCTTCTACTCACTAATTATATTCTTTAGTGTCCCTTATTTGTAACTTTTTTTCACTTTGTAGTTATGTTTTTCCTTCACTTAATATGTTTGTCTTTCTCTAAAACCTCTTTGTAGCTACCCTGATATTTAAACCAATATAATATGTGGTTTAGTTTTTCCTAATTACTACATGCAGTTTGGATGATGGATCTGCTGAGTTTATCAAGCCACCATTTATGGTTAGTTGTAATCAGTTCATTCTATTTTGAACAAAAGTTTTTGTTTTTTTTTAAAGGTGGCAGTGCCACTTAATATATTACAATATGATTTTTTAACATAAACTGGTTCTAAAATAAGGATGTCCTGAAGAAAAAAACCAAAAGAAAAACTATGTTCATCACCCCATCAAGAAAACCAAAAAAAGGGATAATGGCTAGGAGAAATAAAAAGCCTCATAACCAAAACCCCTAAATACATCATACCTAAGAGTTTGGAATTATAAAATTTAGCCTAAAATAAATACAATGCTAGGCTCGATGGGCAGATCTAATTTTTCGACAACATAGGAAAAAAACCTAAACTAAATGCAATAATAGGCCCAATGGGCAAATCTAAAATTCTGAGAAGATAGGAAAATATATACAATAATCCCCCAGATGACAGGAGCATAATAGAGGGAGAGATGGCCATCAATGTATTTAGTTGAGTTGTTAGAAAAACCTTCGACGAGTTCACTACTTGAGAGATAGAGAGGTGCCTTCAAGTCTATACATATGCCTCGTAGAAAAAAAACCAAGGATTGTCATATGAAACCATGCAGGCACATCATGGATGGAAAAACATGCACACATAGCAAAGGGAAAAAACAAAAATAGAGCAAAGCTCACAGAATAAAGTTCATAACGTTAGCCTTCCATAAAAGCAGGGGGGGTATCAGTGCAGCCCAACTTAAGGTTAAGATCAGGTAGGGAGTGTGAAGGGGCTGATAGTGTCGAATGTGTGGGAGGGTGAGAGTGGGGAGGCATGGATGAATATTGCTCCAACCGGTCTAGTATAGAAAAGAGAACTTGGTGAACATTATTCACACACTCCTTTGACAAGAAATTCCAATACTATTGCAGAGCTATTCTAATCAGATGAAAAGATTGTCATTCAAGCCATTTTTTAATACTTTCAATAACCATGTATACACTATGATTGTGGATAAATGAATGATGATGAAAGAGGCTGCCTATTAGCATGGCTCCACCCCATAAATCATACTTTTGTAGAACTATAGAGATTTTGTTACCCTGTAGAAACTATGGCTTAACATATTTGCTACAAATCAACTCGAGATGAACAGGGGACTGAAGCAAGTCAAATGCATTAGAGAGGAAAATTGACAAGCTATGAGAAGGATAAATGATGCATTTTCCTGAAGGAAACATAACATTACACCCAATGGTACGCTTAATATCATGCCGAATGTGCGGACGATCGCAGACAAAGATGGAGGCCAACAAGTCATCTTTGAGAAAGAGAGAGAGAGAAGGGGAGAGAGTAGGATAGAGAGAGAAGGAGAAGAAGAGAGTATCAGAGAGAGAGAAGGGGAAGGAGAGAGAGAGAGAGAGAGAGGGGAGAGAAGGGGAGAGAGTAGGAAAGAGAGAGAAGGGGAAGGGGAGAGAGTAGGAGAGAGGGAGAGAGAGAGAGAGAGAGGGGGGAAGGGGAGAGAGTAGGAAAGAGAGAGAAAGGGAAGGGGAGAGAGTAGGGGAGAGAGAGAGAAGGGGAAGGGGAGAGAATAGGATAAACAAAGAAGGGGGGAGAGAGAGAGAGAGAGAGAGAGAGAGAGAGAGTAGGATAGAGAGAGAAGGGGAAGGAGTCTCTCTCTCTCTCTCTCTCTCTCTCTCTCTCTCTCTCTCCCCTTCCCCTTCTCTCTCTCTCTCCTACTCTCTCCCCTTCCCCTTCTCTCTCTCTCTCTCACACTCTCTCTCCTTCCCCTGGTCTCTCTCTCCTACTCTCTCCCCTTCCCCTTCTCTCTATCTCTCCTACTCTCTCCCCTTCCCCTTCTCTCTCTCTACTACTCTCTCCCCATCCCCTTCTCTCTCTCCTACTCTCTCCCCATCTCCTTCTCTCTCTCTCCTACTCTCTCTATGGATTTAGTAAACCATAATGGGTAAAAGCACAAAGCTGTGTCATGTTTCAGGACAACTTATCAACATAGCTGAATTTGAGTATTTCTATCTAAAATTATTTTTTGTCAAACATATGGTCTAGCTAGATTCATTCTAGCTAAGTTAGATAAGTTCTTCACCTTTTCCAATTGGAAATATCTATTAAATGCATGTTTTATAACAATTACTAAAGAAATAATATTATTGCAGAAAAGCGATGTTTCAATAACTCTTACTCTTTTTAATGACATTTTTTTACAAATATAAAAATACCCTTTTTTAGAGCACAGAGTCAAGATTATCATCATATAATTTTTATAGTATTTTAATTAGATCTAATATATTATAATTTCAAAATACTGCAAGTAGGTATTTTAACATTTGAGAACAAGATGCTTCAAAAATAGAAAAAAATAGTAAAGCTTATCAAAAAAATTGAAAATTTATATTTAACACTAGAGGAGAGAGTTATCTTCAAGAGTGTGTAATTTATTTTTTGGATGGTGTAGATTTGATAGGCGAAATTTGACGCGAGATGAAAACTGTCAATTTCAAGTATGTTCAACTTTGAGTAGTTATACCAGAGAAAATATACATTGAAAACTAATTTTTCTTCTTTTCTACACTAGCTATACATTTTATCTATGACATGTTTTGAAATCAAAGGAAAAAAAGATTATGTGCATATACTTTTTTGGTGCGAACAAGACCCTCATTTTTTAGCATTTTTCAACAAGTAAAAAATTTGCTTAAAAAATTTAAAAACTATGTGAATTCTTGTTCAAAAAAAATTAAAAAAACTATAGCCATAAACTTCATCCACTTTTACACATTTCATTAGTTTACATCATCTCCAAATTTTAAACACAAATGCCATTTTTATGTCGTTAAAGTTAAAAATTTTGTGTGTTGTTGACCTTTTCCTTTATAAAAGTGTGACACAGCTTTGTACTTTTACCCTAATATGATATATTATATACACAATGACTATATACATAGTATTGAAATAATGTAGTACTAAGTGTTGGAAACTGTAATTGAAGCAATTGTTGTATTGTCATTGATGTCAAACCTTAACTAGTAAGGTTGTTGCTATCTAAGAAAGTACTATATCTATTTTATTGTTGAGAAGGATTAGGGAAAGGTTGGTAACAATAGCACCTAAGGAAAGGTTGAGTTATCTTGATACTTCAATGGGTACTTGATTATGTGGCACAATGATAAGACATTGTATTGTTTATCTAAGTAAGAAGGAAGACTAAACAAGTAGGCTTAACTGAGAAAAAGTGAATAAATCTAGTTTAAGCCGAGTGATGTTAGTGTCGACTGAGCTTGTATATGCCGAGTAAATTTAGTGTTGACTGAACATTAGTCAATTGCCAAGGAAGATAATATTAGCCGAGGAAACAGTTTGAGTGATGACCGGGCTATCCAATGAAGACCGAGAAGTTGAACACAGTATTGATCAAGCGTCAATAATATACATTTGATGAAGAATTCAGATTCCCAACCGACATAGTTGAATTCTTGGTTTATGTAAATTGCGTTGACTTTATTTATTGATTTTATGTAAACATTTAATGCACTACAAAATGTTTAATTGTAAATATATAAAGAGTTTTGAGATGATTCTAGAAGGATGGACGAAGAACATAAAGTTGAAAAAATTTGATGAATCTGACCTAACCCCAAGATCTACAGAGGAGATTAAGTAGAAAAAGTTAGATCGACCAAAGTGAGGAAGTATTAAGGAAACCTAAGCAGGAGGTTGAGATATCCAAAGGATGCTAGAGTTGTTGTTGATGTTATTGACTGTATAAGCAGAAAAGGCTGAAGGAGAAGCAGTTGTGATTGCTTGAAGGGATTTCTGAGAAGATCAATGATGGAGATGAAAATGGATCATAATCAATAAGCCAGCATATGTGTATGGAATTGGATCTGATATTTGCAAAGTGAGTTGTATGTTTTCATATCAATACTACTATTACTTTCTAATCATTGTATCAATCAAAATCCTTTTAACAGAGGTTGACCTAACAATCATTTGCATAAATCCTTTGAACAAGGTTGTATTCTAATGGAATGTATGTAAGTTGTAACGCCTCACTAGGGAACCCAAGAGAAAAACACTAAAATTATGCTAAGTTATGCAACAATTTTTTTTTTTGTTTACTAATTTTAACAAGCACATTGAACATAGCATCACAATGACATACATACATGAGTTTGAATAAACACATCATTTCATTTTCATTCTCAAGGGTCCCTGACGTAGTATTACATTTTCTAACAAACACTACGCTAACATTATCCAATGCTAAAGAACATTTAAGTACATAATGAAAGTAAGTACATCTCTTTAAATCAAATTACATTACATCATATGATCACCTACATCCGCTACACATGTCGTAGGGTATGTGGTGATATTTAATACAATTACAATTATCAAATCAACATGGATCCATGCAGGGATCAATAATATCCAAATGAAATCTCCTACAAGTACAAGATAATATCTTCTGAAAACTGATACATGAATCTGCAACAAGGAGATAATCTGGTCCAAGTAACAAATAGGTGATCGAGGATATCTGCAATAGTCTCAATGGAGAAGTACACTACCTCCCGACCATGTGGAACCCAGAGGTCCACTCCACCGTGCTAGGGAGTTAACAACAGGCCCACGCACATAGTAAGGACCAATCCCAATCACCACGTAGAAAGATATCTCTAGAACAAGAGGGTAGAAGGGTTACCAGAGGCACTGACCTACGTAGGATATCCACGGTGTGAGTAGGAAGGTGTCATCACGTAGATCCACCCTTGAGTTTAGTCTTGAAGGTTCCTCCCTGAACCGACGGCACTCAAGTGATCATACGTGGCATCGATATCTCTCCTGAAGATAAGTATATCGATGATGCATCTAGAATCTTCCCGCATCCATCCTTAGTCTATACTAGCACTCAAGGCATGGGTGAGGTATCTCAAATTATCTTTTTAATGTTCTCCTAACTAGATCAATTTTTTTATAATGTTATCACTGGAATTAAGAAACTTGTCAATGGATGATCCCTCAGCCACTTGTGGGCCTCAGCGATCCATTGCAAGCCACCCCCTACATCACATCTAGATAACCTACCCTAGTTTCCCAATCAATACCCATCCTAGTTTGTGGCCACATAAATCATATTAAGTTCCAAGTAAACCGATAAACAAGTAAAACATATTCCCATTTCAAAACATAAATCCACTTGGCCACTAATTTAAATTTAATCCACCAGGAGGAAAATAGTAACAAGGATCAATTTGACATCCCAATCAAAATCTCACATTGAAACATCTCAAAATCAAACAACAATAGATCAGAGATATGCAAATCATCATTAACATCAACAATCATAAAGATCAACTTACATCCACAACACATACCCGACCTCTGGATTTCACCCCCTAGTTGGCCATCTAATCCCATATGCAAAATAACTACAACAACAACAAATTTAACTTGCACAAACAATATATGCAAAGAGAACATCTTACACAAGTAATTAACATGTCGTAAGGGAACAAGGACATAAGGATCATTTTAACATATAATTTTTCTCACACTACTTAATCACACCAATCAGAATATCCATGTCTACAATAAAATGACCATATAGTTAACATTCACTAATGCCTATTATAACTTGGTTAAAGAGAACGTTTAATTAACTAATGAAAAGATTAAATAATACTAATCTCGGATACGCACTCATCAAGTACAATTAAAGGATAAATCAATAAGTTTACTAGTAATAATGCTATAACACCTATTAATAACATTCAATTACCAAGGCTAAATTAAATACCAAAACAATAATGAATTAACTAGTAGATTTAAAATAATGTTTAATAAAACCATTCACAACAAAGAACAAATATCCCAAATTCAAATTTAAATAATATTTCCAATTTATATTGCTCAACTTTTAAAACAATTAAAAAAAACATTGCTTAGTGGTTTAATAAAACATATCTCATTAATTCCTAATCAAACTACAATCCTCATAAATATAAATAAAGTAATACAAAAAAAATAAATATTAAAAGTTCCCTTTTTTGCAAAATTCCATGGGGAAGGAGTGTTTGTGGGCCCCACAAATCAACAAGCACCCAAAAGTGGCATCCAAAGTAGGTCAAGGAAGTTTGACAGAAATAAAACTTTAAATAAATCCAACATTGGCACAAGACTAAATCCCTTGGAAAGTGGGTGAGAAAGCTCAATCATTAATGCAGCCCAAGTGGGAGTACTATCCCTTACTCACGCCACCTCATGTGTAAGAAGGCCTGCACAAATATTTATTAACTATGACAATTCCTTACTAGCCTATGACAAAGGCATGGGAAAAGTACATGGTAAGGAGGAGGAGTAAAAGGGCAGTCAAACACATGGTAAAGTATGTAATAAAGGAGAAAAGAACATGTGGCGTGGAGATGGGCATGGCTATCAACTCATTTCCAATTTTATTATTATTATTTTTTAAATGCCATTAAAATGCTATACAAGTGGGGTGCAAATTTCAAGAGGGGAGATGGAGTGCTCAAGTGGGTGAGGGGACCTAAGATTTAACCCCTCCCCATCCCTTAATAAATTTAGTCATCATCATTGTTTTTTTTTTTTTTTAAAAAAATTATAATATTTATTGATTTATGCATATTGAATTTGAATCCTACAAGAGGGTGTGGGTCCCACTTATTTGGGAAGATAAGAATTGTTTTTATTTTATTTTATATTTAATTTATATCTTCCACATCATGGGATGGTGGTGGTACTTATGTATTGAACCATATTATATGTTTTTTATTGTTTTTTTTTTAAACTTAGGTGGCTAAAGAATTAATAAAATATTGACTGTGTTTTTCTTTTTTGGGAAGTATAAGAATTATTTTTCTTCTTTCCTCATACATTTTCCAGCAAGCTAGAAGTGTCTATTTTGTTGAAAAACTTAGTTTTATTTTTGTGTGCTTGTCTCACTTTAGGACTTAGTTTATTTTTGATAACTCATGGAAGTGATGAATTGTTACCACATTTGATTTCCAGGATGGTATTCTAATTCTTTCTATTCAGATTATTTATGTGATTTACTAAATGAATAATATGGCAACATTGGAATCAAAACATAGCTAAGTTCCATTGAGTCATGAAATAACAAATTCTTTCCATTCCAAACTTGGATTTCACCAATGGTTGAGTTTGAGAGGGTTGAAAGTTTGTGATGTTAAAACTCCCCATTACAAACTAAAATTCTCATTGATTAATTTCTTCACTCTACATTTTGAGAAGGTAAATTTGTGCTCTCAATTGTTGAAAAAATTAAAACTAATTTGGAACATAATAAAAGAATTCAAAACCTACCGGGTTCTCAAACAGGTTGATGAAGTCCAGCCCCTCAACTGCTATCCGAATCTGCTTCCACAAGCTCAATCCCTTCTCTTCTTGCTTTCTTCTCCTTCTCCAAGCCTTCTCTTCTTTCTCTATTTTCTCCCCTAAAACTTACATATCAAAAGTGATGATAAGTCTCTCTCACCCCTCCAAATTTGCATATCCAAAAGAATAATAATGACCCCCTTTCTACTTCTCATTTCCTTCCCATACCTATTAATTGCACTTTCTCCTACATCCTATTATTTTATTCTTTTTCTAAAGTGACATGGAATTTCATCTTATTTCCTTCTTATTTCTTTTTTTTTTTCTATCCATCATTTAAATTAGAATATGTCACTATCATATATCTCCAATTTATACAATAAGTTGAATCTATATACACATAAATTTTATATATATATATATATATATATATATATATATATATATATATATATATATATATATATATATATATATATATATATATATATATATATATATATATATATATATATATATATCTAATCATATTTTATCATACTAATAACAATATACTTACCAATACGTATCATAACATAAACTGCTAACATGATTAACATATCAATCGCCAACAACCAAATACGACACATGCAAGGAATAATCCTAGGATCAATTTCATGCTCAACAGGGAAAGTGTATCGAATTCATTCGGCCAGAACGGATTCAAATCAGGTAAGTCAAGTGAGATTCCATCCATTCCTCTAAGACACTTAGGTTGGGCTAGGGAATTGGCCTAAGTGCTAACTCCCCTTCTCCGCCATTGAGACATAATGAGGGCACGCTCATCCTGTCAAGCCAGGGAAGTCGATGCCCGGTACCTGCAACCTACATAAAAAAAACCACTGCATGTACATGTGCATATATAAATATAATAACAGACAATGGTAGGGATGGCTGGGACGTGTGGACCCGACTCAATGCAGGTAACTACGCCTCCTCCTCTACCATACAGGCACATCGAACAGAAAAGAAAACATACATGATAAAAAACACAATACCATACACATGCGGGTATGGGGTAAGTACCAAATATAATAATTAGCTAAATTACATCAATTAATACATGCATTGAAACATCATATAAAATCCATCATTACTGAAATTAACCATCGCATAAAGTTTTGTTCCAATTCCAACATGATAATTAACATCTAAAGTATAGTCATCAAATAACACACCACAATATAAATATAGCATATGAAATATGTCTGATCTAATCAACTAAGATAAAATAGTATCAAACTAAACATAGTCTCAACAGTAATAAGTTGCGAGGGGTATTACATCAGTCCTATAACAAGGCTCACTTCTAACAAAGTCATTGAAATCCTTTAACTGAGTCACACGTAGTAGTGTGTTTTGTAACCTTTGATAGGGTTGGATTTTCATAGAGCTCACTTCAGAAGAGTGAAAATATCAGTAACATGTTACAAAGTGGTTTTTCCCAAATTGGGTTTCCACTATAAATCCTAGTGTTAATGCTTGTGTGAATCTTTTGGTTTGAACATTTATGTGTTTTGAAAGTTAAATACTATTGGATAGTGGACTGCATTTTGATATGTTTTTGTTATGTATTCAGTAATTACCGAGTAGCTGTTGGTTGTTAGATGTGATTCTTTGAAGAGTTATTTATACATCTAGACTTGAGAACAAGTGATTCACCCCCCCTCTTCTTCTAAATCATATTAACATTGAGTGGCTCAAGTGGGATTACAAGTTGGGTTAAGGGCTGTGGGATCTGTGGCATAGTAGAGTGGGTATATAGAGTATAATATCAACATTTGTCTTTTTAATGTAGTAGTGGATATATAAAATGTTATGTTAGGTGAAGTTTAATTGTAATCAAGAAATATGGTTCATGGTTTTTCATGTTGGAGTCAGGATGTATATGGAAAATATATATATTTGGTCGAGAAGTTTGGGATGTTATAAGATGTGCATGGGTGGCTTTGAGGTCACAAAACATGTGTTGTGTATGGTAATGGAGTTGGGTTGTCCAAAGATTTAAAATTATTGACTTTTTGGGTAGTTGGCAGATGTGGGTTATCATTGGAGTACACCTTAAATGTCAAATTGTGGTTTTTATACGTGAGTCCAGTTGTGTTCTGATTGAGGAAGTTAACATTTATAGAGGTGGTTTGTAAATTTAAAGAGACTGACTATCCCTTTGGGTGGGAGGTATAATGGTATGAAACACAAGAACATAGGAAATCTATAGAAGTTAAACCTCAAACATAATAAGCTCTATGAACATGGTATTCCAAAGTAAAGAAAGACAAATATCCTAATATTCAATCTTTGTTATTGGGTTTTGGGAGGGGTGGCAGAATATTAAAAATAATTGAATTTTAGTACAATGATGACTGGTTTAATCATGATTAGTTTCACAGTTCAAATTTCAAACATACCACTGACAGTCATTACAACAAAACTAGTGGAGTACCTAGAGGGTATTACTACACACAAGTGGCATACATATTTATGTATAATTAATCTTAAACACATAATTACCTTTCCTTTGTCGACACATGAAGAAGGAACCCCCTTGTGTCCCCCACTAACATCATTTGTAGCCTGTAAGAGTACAATAAGATGACAATATATTAGTAAATATATGAATTTTATTTCTCTAATTAACAGAGATTTAAGCATGTACACCAAAAAATATAAAAAAAACTAATGGGTACATAAATTATAATATATTGTAGCAGTGTCAAGGCCAAATGAAATGGCTGGAAGTGTGGAGTCATCCACTTGTCTCAACTCCTCCTCTGTCATCGACTAAACGTAAATGAAAAAAATATATATACCTAAGTGCATGCAATCATTAAAACTAATCTAAATAAATAAATTATTTTTAAATTAAATAAGTCATGTGACAAATTTATATATAATGTTTGTACTCTTACCGTATCAATAGGAGTCCATGGCTTTGCGTACCCCTCCTCAACACTCTCATGAGACGTAGATGCTCCATGAGGTGTTGCAGCCTCTGTAGCTACGTCTCCTATATCCTCCTCACCAATAACATACTGATATGTATCATCATCAGTAAGTGGTTCGAAGCACAAATTCTTGCATATAATGCAAGTATGGGGCATGCATACATGTGAACTACTGCCAGATGTCAATGCACAAGCATCATCCACACCAGGAGGCAGCAATGACCCGGTCTGCATGATCAACTGATCACTTAGCAAATGAATGGCCCTAATACTCTATGAGGCAGCCTCTACAATGATATTGGGATGCTGCGCTGGAGGAGGGGGTGTGACATCATTGGGGGGGAAAAAGGTAGTGGCCTTTTTGCACTGGGCAAATGGTCTAGTCTGAGGAGCTCCTCTGCCTATGACCATGTTGGGCCTCATGCTCCAATAATTAACATTGTGACCAAGCACAAACTCAACATACAATTTTTTTATGAAATAGAAAGGGAGCTCCAAATTGCTATGGGGTGGTTTATCAAAAACCATCCACCAGCGATCCCAAAAGTGTGTGCACATTTCTTCATTTGTGTACAATTTTATTGATAATTTGGGCTTTTTGGGGTCAAATTTTAATTCAGTTTTAGGATTAACAAAAAGGGAGGCTATATCTTCCTTAGTTATATTAAGGGCTGCAACCCCATCATGGTCAAGCTCGTCATCAAATTGGGCGTGCATATCATCACGCCAATGAAGAGCAGCATTATGTTGTTGCATAAGGGTGTCAATGTTTTCAATAATGGTATTTAGGGTGGGAAGCATAGGATCTAATGTATGTATATTTTGATATGTGTTTCTGAAGCCCCGTATAGTGTTCAAGTTCTCTTGTATCAAATCCTCTAAAGATTGAGGGTTTTGAAGTGGTTCTGGATTGTTTTGCAGATTGTTATTTGGCAGAGGGTTATTATCTTTATTGTTGTCAGCCATGCCGGATTAAATAATAAAAAAATATAAATTTCAAATTGATTTCATATATTATTAAAAAAATCAATACAAACCCCCATTTTAACCAAAAAAAACTTCATTTAACATGAAAATGAAAGAAATTAATCAAGATATAGCAAGAATTTACTTAACAGATAAATTACGGAGTCAAATTTGTTGTTGGAGCAATCAGGTATCTAAAAATATCATGTATCGGATATGTGGAGCCATTTTCCAAACCCAAAATGTGGAGAGAAATGAGGAAAATGGCTTGCAGGTTTTGATTTATGCCATAAGTTTCAGGTACCCAAAAAAATCAAGTACCTGATTATGCTTGTGCTTTGGTGTGAGGTTTTCCCAGGTGTACTGACACCCAGGGAGTACACCTAGGCATACTAAAAAGTCAACATACATTTTCATGTGCTTTTGGATGACTAAAAAGAAATTTTTTTTACATCGCCACTTTTTGGCCCCTCATGATCTTGCACATACCCACCCTTGGTTTTACTTTACTTGGCCAATATTATGCTTTGAAGGTGCTAATCCCTTTTCATCCATAATAAATTTATCCAACAAATAAGATGGGTGGTCATTTCTATACTGATTGGGGAATAGGCCATTTCAAAACAAAATGGGGACTTGAAGGCCAACTGGTCTAGAAACTACCCTAGAAAACATTTTAGAATCTACCATTTCTTGCCATTTTTAGATCTCAAAATCTACTAGTTTTTGGCATTTTAAGAAAAAAAGTCAGTACACAATAAAAGTAAAAGTAGTCTTGTGGAAAAACAAATAAAAAGTCTAATTTAAACATTTTGATTCCCAATTATTCCAGTCATCACCCACACAACATAAATTTGTAATAAATGAAAAAGATGTCATGAATTTTTGTCTTAAGAAGTGATGACAAGCCAACTACTATCAAAAGTTACAACCATGGTTCAAAAAACTCAATAAACTGATCAAATGAGAATTTTGGAGTAAAAGATGACTACCGATCTGCTTCTAGGTGGTTAATAATTCTAAATTTAAAAATGATTGCCAATTAGATTCCTAGGAATGTAGAACCCATTTCCAACCTTCAATTTATTCCCAACAAAATGAAAAGGGCAGAGTTTTGAGAGAACATAAATTTCAATAACCCTGTCAAAGCAGAATTCCTTTTAAGATAAGATGAACCAAAATTATTCTTTGTACTTCTGCTTAAAATATTGCACATAACCTTGAGTAGTTATAATCTCATTTAACTTACCTATTTAAATTGGAATGGTTCTTGAAAGTGACATAATAGATGCCATGTTACCAAATTTTGACGATATATTTCATGCCAACTTATTATTATAAAGAGATAGAGTATGGAGCTTTTGAAGCTACCCTAGTATTTTTTTGGAAAAGTGTTATCCAAATAAACATAGATGAGAACTATGTACTATATGTTAGTAAGGTTCCCAAATTCTGGAGGAAGGCCACCATTGAAACTATTAACATCCTTAATCTTTGTCTCCAGCAATGGAAGGAAGTAATTTCTTGTGGAATCCTTTCACTTAGATTATTGCCTGCTAGTGCTACTATCATACTTACCCCTCTATTTGTCAACATAATACCTGCAAAATATGGAAGCATAAATAAGGCATATATAATGTTCACCCAAATTCCTTAGAGAGAAATCTCCACCTGGAATATTGAATGTAGGAATGAAATAAAAAATCTATAGCATGTCAGTAAAAGAATGATAGCAAATGTGGAAACTTATGCGAGATACAAGAATCGTGACCTGCATGCAAATTAGTCCACACACCATATCTGTATTTCTGCAACTTGGACATGTAAATTGGGAAATTTTTAATACATTATACATGTGTTCAAATTCAAATTTCCTCTAACCTTTGTGCTTTGGATGAATGTTTATCCCCATTGCAAAATAAATGGATGAAATTATGCCTTTGATACATTATTAAAGGTCATTCAAGGACACCATAGTTTTGTTTCAAGCATTTTGTCAAATAGTTCACACACCATATCAATATTTCCACATTTTGTTAGACTGAGATAATGTCTAACAACTTAAGGTTATTATTTTGGTGATTTTGCTTGCTAAGAAACCATATCTCACTATTATAGTAACTTACAACTATCTCTTTCAGCTACAACTTTTGAATTGAAAATTTGGAGTGAAACTTCCTCAATAAACATTATTAAGTACCCTAATAAATTGTAAATCCTCAAGATCTAGATTACCATGCTGATTACCTATACATAACCCAAAATGTCTCATTTATTATAATTATTAATTACTTAAGAAAATATGAAAATTATTGTATTTCAATTTTTAATTAATTAGTAATCATAATAAATGATACATTTGGATATAATTAGAGTGAAAGTAAGTTGCTTGGTAAAAGTAGAAAAACACTCACATATAATAAAGAATATTTTAATTCATTCTATATATTTGTTTATTTAATTTTCATTATTATTTTGACAAAAAAAAACTTTGTAGTTTATCTTTAATTATATAAAACAAGTTATAATAATAATTATATAATTTTTAATTATATTCGAGTTGGAATTATACTGAATTAGAATATGTGTAATTAATTTAAAACTAAGATTGTATTTCATAAAATAGAGTTAAAATTAAGTTAGAATTAAAAGTAAAATTGATATTATGAAGATTTATTTATTTTATAGTTATTTAATCCAAGAATTTAGTGTTTATATAAATAATTTTGCAAGATAATTTATTTTTAAAAATTCAAAATAATTAATCCCTACCTATTTTTCTCTCTTCTTATATCTCCACCTTTATTTTTTAATCGATACTTCTCTCCATATCTCTCTATCTTCATTTCTTCGTGTACCTAGACACTATCTTCATCTATATATCTTCAGCCATGAAATGATGCCATATTAGTGTCTCTTTGGATAATGAGCATGTTTGTTTGGGAGGGGTAGAGATTTCTGAATTATGACTTTGTATATATAGTTGTGTAATATCTTTTAAATATGCATTTAACTCCATTGCTTCCCACTCTTTGATGTTCACTTTCCTCTCAGCATTATATCATTGTTAATTTTGTCCATTGACTGGGCTTATGAACTTTGATCTTTTCAGGGTTAAGATTTGGTGTCCTCTATAATTTAACGTAGTTTTATGTCAAATGCTGCTTCAAGATCTTGGCTATAAGTGTCATGATTATCATGGTCACAACTTATAATTTATGTTGAAATTGTTTTCTTTTAAATAGTTCTTTTTTTATACTTGTGAACTTTTGAAATTAGATAATACCTTTTTGTTAATTTATTTTTTTATTGGGTGTATTTGTCAAGGATCTTCTTTATAATAGAGTAAGAGTGTAGTGCATCAATCAATTATAGTTGCATCTATTTTGGGAATTACCTTGAAACAAAAACTTGTTAAAATTTGCTTTATATTTGGGAATGCCAATAGTTACATAAATATATCAGTTAAAGGATTGAAATAGGTTGCTATTGTATTAAAGTTAATAGATCATGTAAATTACATTAGCTTTAATTAACATGAGTTAACAATCTAATGCATTTTTTTTTATATTCAACTTAGTAATTAGTAGTTACCTTTTTGTTAGATTCATTAAAAGAGTAATTGATTAAAATCTTGAAATATTGTTTGTGCACAGTAAAGTTAGTAAATTGTTTAAAAGTTTGGTTAAATGATCTCCATTATGTAACTAATGAGATATCTGCTCCATGTTGACCCTCAACATTTAAAATTTAAATGGACCAGAGTTAGTTCAGTTAAGAATTATTGTTAGTGCAATTAAAGTTAGTCGCCCCAAAATATCTATTTTAGTCATGTACGAAACATTTTTTAAGCCTCAGATTCACATAATTTATGACAATAATTTTTATTAAGAAGATTAGTTTCTTACTCTATTTTTTGTGTATTGTTAATATAATCTAAATAATCATCATTCTTAAAGGAAAATAAAAAGTTTAATTTTACTCTTAATATTCACCATTCCTTGTTGATCACTTTCAGTGTTCTTTTTAAATTCTACCCTCTTAATTGTTTTATTAAAAATTATTCTATCCAGCTTGTTCAACTTTGGATAAGAAGAGGGTTTGGGTTTCCCTTGTTTGCTTGTTCAATTTTTTTGTGCAAAAAATCCCTATCGTAGAAGAGCGTCATTGTGAACCATTTTCTTGGCTTCTATTCCTTCCCAAAGTCTTCACCTACAAGGATATTTTGGACTCTACATAGGTATTTTAAAATTTCACAGCATTTGATTTGTTTATTTTTAGATTTATTTACTTTAGCCCTTGCAATAGGGTGCATTATTCAGTTGTAGAACTTGGATTTTGAAATACAAGGCTCATTTCTATGTTTGGGTTGTTTTATTTTCAAATTTTTTTCCTATTACGATTTTTTATATTATTCAAGAAATTTGGAGAAGACTTTTCCTAGAAAAAGCACACAATATTTAGTTTTTGTGTGTCATCAGCCATAGCCTTCAAAGTTTGAAGTGTCTTTTCTTTTTAAATCTTACACTAGATTATATGTAATGGATATAAGCTATTCAAATTGTAAATCTATATATCTAAGAAGTTTATATTAGTTTTCTATTTCAATTACTTGCCTTTGATATGGTTTTTTTAGTTATTTTCTTATTTTGTAAGTAATTAAATTATTTTTCATCATGTTATTATTAGTATTATAAATTCTAAGCCCATAAAATTCCTCTTCACTTAAATATTTTATTGTTAGGGTATTTGTGTTTTAATTTGTTGAAGAGGTTTATAGGTCAACTGTTTATAATTACTTTACTACACAAATCTAATTTAATGAAATTTCTATTATAATTTATAAATTTCCTTTGCTATAATTTTAATGAATTTTCTACTAGTATACTGACATGCCACTGACATCTAAGTTAATGAAAATTTCTTAACATGTCACTGTAAAAGTTAAATTGAGACAATGAAAAACTAATAATGCTCTTACTATTTTTTTATGGTTTAAGTGTTACTACAATGTAATTATTGATGACACTTCTGTAAATATGGAGATCTGGTAATTATTTTGAGTGTTTTTACTCTTGTTCACTATTAGAATGTTCATTTATCTAATCTATTTATTTTGATTCTTTTACGGATTGGGCTTTCTGCTATTTGGAAAAAGGAGTCCTTCGAATATTATACGCCCCTTTGACGACTATTTACAACACTAGTATTCCATAGGTACATAATTTTAGCTAATTCCATTATCTTCATATTAAATATATTCTTTAAAATTATTCTATCATATAATATTTAATGACAATCAATGCTATAAGATTGCACATGGTGAATGATCAGTGCTCAAAATTATACACAACAAGTGCCCATTTTTCAATCAAAAGTTACAATTTTTGCAGATGATAGACACTATTTACTTCAACATTAGACCACAAGAGATATTAGAAATGTAAACAACAGACAAATTTTTTGGACTTCACCGAAATCCAAACAACACAAATAACTAAATTTCTACTTTGAAATGAAAAATGTGGCACCTATTCTTTAATTATTGCAATTCTAGTAAGCAAGATGCCGTTCCAAAATAACTATCTGGATAGCTTACATTAAAAAAATCCATCATACCACTTGTAGTTTTGTTTTCATTTCCTATTTTGTAAAGCAACTACGAGTAAATAAATATTTCTTCTTATGCAAGGTGAACCAATGATATCATCATCTCCAAATTAGTGGGAAAAAATTATAAAGAACAAAGATAGCCCAATTGCTCAACAACAAAATACAAGGTAAGGTAGTAACCACATATTTCCTAGCATTATTTGACTCATCTTTTCTATAGAACATAGTAAGTTCTTTAATTTTCCAAAAACAAAATAAAAATTCTTCCTTTACTCTTTACACAATTGTTTTGGTTTTCCAAATGTTATAGCAACATTGTTCAATTCTTGAAATGGGACATACAACATCATAGTACTAGAAAAACTTACTAGCAATAAACTACACAAGTACCATCTCATTTACGAATAAGAAAAACCCACTTTCTTTATGGAGAAGGACAAACATGCATATCTATCCAAAAATTGGATGGAACAAACAAAATCAACATACAAAAAATAAAAATTGTAGATGTAGAGAAACACAAAAACATAAGACAAACTATACAATGTGACATTGATAATGCACTAAAGAAAGAAGGACTATATAGAATAAGCGCATTTAAATATAGTGTTGAAGATTTCTTGTTTGACTCCTTGCAAATGTTACTAAACAATAGGTATACATCAAGTCAATTGCATAAAGGAACTATTGATTACTTCTTGACTTGCCTCGAAAGACATGAAATAGATGCAATTGACTCTTACAACCATGAATTGGATCCCCAAACTTTGTATGAGTTACATAACTTAGTTAAAAATGCAAAATGTATTTAAAGAGAATGTGACTATCTATAAAACTGACAATGACCAATAGTCAAAATAGACTTTGGGGAGATGTATTTTGTATTCATTGGTTGTCCAAGTGGTTAAATATACAACTATTTGTTTGGTCATCAACAAGAGGAAGAAGGTACTTGCACTTTAACAAATCTTCTGATACAGAATCATACACAATACTTTTCCACAATGCTAATCCACTTTGTGGACATTTTGAACTCCTTGTTCATCTTGAAATGCAACATGCAAAAAAAAACATAAAAGAACTTTGAAATTTTTTTAAAAAATAAATAAAAAACAAACATGACATTTAGAGTGCAATATTTAGAAACAACAAAAAGTTAATTGATCCCAAGGAAAACCAAATGCAAAAAGGCATGGAACCAAAAGACAATAGACAACAACAAACATCACTTTGCAAGCTCAAAAAATTAATAAGAAGTAATTATAATGAGCATGAATTAAAGGAATCCACAATTCCCATTGACAGTGTAGAGAAATTACTTGTACAAGCAATCAATAACATCACAAATAAAATAATATCAAATACTTTTATAGTTGCAAAAAAGACAATATTTACCTTCAAAGAGGAAAAATGCACTTGCACCAATACATGTCTTTGAAAAAACAATTCAAGACATGCCAAAATACATATGCACTATTTTCCAATTGTTGTGTTTTAACAAGAAAGACAAAAAATTATTTCAAAATGAACAAAAAAAAATGTACCATAGACTAGTGAAATCAATTGACGATACATTAACAAATTCAATTTGTAAAACATTCAATATTGTGCTCGAAGCATTATGTTCTTCCTAAGTATGTTATGCCGCATAATATAAGAAGTAACAATGCATTGGGCCATGTACAAATGTTTACATAATTAGAAGAGAGACTCATTTCACTACAAATTGCATTCGCCCAAATTTGGGAGCTAGGATACAAAAGATCTCAAATGGGCCTGACTAGTTCAATTATTAATAATCAAGTTGACACAAACATTCTACAGAGAGCTTTGCTTCTATCAATCACTAATACAATGACAATTGTTATCTCCCTGAAAAGATTGGAATATAAAAATGACTTCCAAAAAGGCATGGTACGTCCAAATTCGGTCATGCAATCTCTTCAAGAACTGATAAACACTACTCTATATAGAATGTAGGATATGCAACTCAATGAAAATTGGAAACAAGCTCTGCAAACCAATAATGAAGCCCAAGAAAATAATGAGTAATCCTTTGCTCAATCCTATGGAAATTTGACTTGCACCCAAATCTTGGATTCAACAATTAGATTATGAAACTTTACCTTTCCAATGGCACATTTTTCATGAATATGGTCATTTGCAATGAACGTGTCTAAAGTATAATTGTGCAAGTGCAACCAATAATAGGTCTTCTCACTCATCATCCTAGTAGGATAAAGGTAAAACCCCTATGGTGGAAGATAAGGAGTGATTTATTCTAGCCAAAAAAGAGGAATGATACTGCAATGTATTCTTTTGTTAAGAAGCTTCAATAAGTCAAGTATAAGCTTAAAAGACGATTATAATATTTTTATTTTTATTTTTTTGATGGGTAATAGGCCGAAGCCAAGATCAACAAGGGGCTCAAGAAGACTTGAACCCAAGACCTCACAAATGAGAGACTTGCAACTTACCGTTGCATTGTGGGGTGTTCCCCGATTATATTATTTTTTAATTTCTATATCTTTCACGTAATTTCCAAATGACTATTAAAAATGTTTTATTGTCATAAAAATATTTAAGAATTAGCCATTCAATTTATAGAACTCAACAAAACTCGGCAATTATGAGATGGGAGCAAAGTACGAAAATAATGCGTATAAAACCCAAGGGAAACGACATGTCAAAAACGACCGGAGAAAATTTGGTCAAAAAAAGTAACGAACAGACCTTACTTGTTTTTCGGGACATGAAAGAACTTCCCGGCATGAGATTCACATTAGAAAAAATAGACTAAATAAAAATAGTGAACCAATAAGATGACCTAATCTACTCTTTTTTTAATTTATTTTTCTTAGTTTTTTTCCCTTTAGATCATTGTTCTTACATATCTAACATCTCAATCTGATTCAACGCCCTCAATAAATTACTGTCATAGGTGGACAAGTGTAATTTTCAGTGGTTTCTTAAGTATCATGGTTAAGTCTCGTGTGCTCCACAAGACTAGCATCCCTGTAAAGTCCAGGTTGTTTTGTACCAGCTCGAATCCATGCAAGTTCCTCCACTACCTCCCTCATTGATGGCCTTTCATTTGCTTTCTCTTACAAACATGCTTTTGCTAACTTTGCCATTTTCTCCATCTGCCCTTGGTTATCCTCTTTCAGCACGTTAGGATCTAAAATATCTAAGAGCCGATTTTCATTAATTGTGGAGAAAAAATGGTCATACAATGCATTCATAGATCCATGTACAGATAATATAGGTCGTAGACCAGTGAGAATCTCCAACAAAACTACACCGAAGCTATAAACATCACTCTTGTCTGTAAACTGCTTGCTCCTCACAAACTCTGGATCCACATAACCTGGAGTGCCTGACGGAAACATGGTGCTGAGATGTGTTTCATCAGAGAGACACATACGAGAAATACCAAAATCTGCTACTTTTAGTGTGAATGTGTCATCTAGCAAAATGTTTGAGGATTTTATGTCATGATGGAAAATGGGCTGAGAGGCTTCGCGATGCATGTATGCTATACCCTCTGCAGCCTCTATGGCAATTTTCCGCCTTCTTTCCCACGAAAAGTTCGACTTCTTCGGAGAGTGTAGTTGCTGAAAGAGTGTCCCATTCGGCACAAATTTGTATACAAGCAATGGAAGCTTAGTACGGAGACAACACCCAATTAATTTCACTATGTTTCTATGATTGGTGTAGGGTAAAATCACCGCTGATAAACTCTGGGGAAAATGATTTGGGTTTTTTGATCGCCACTGAGATGCCATCTGAAAGAACTCCCTTGTACACGGTTGCAAAGCCACCTCTTCCTAACTCTGTTGACTAATTATCGGAGGCCCTTTTTAACTCTGTTTCAGAAAACATTCGCAGGATCTTTCTTCCTCCCATGTAAGCAATGCGTTCTTGTAGCTCTACTCCCCCATTCTTTATGAAATTCTTGTCTGCAGCATGTTTCAAACGGCGCCTCCTCAGCCACAAAAATACTACCCCCAATACAATAACAACTACGGTGGATCCAGTAATAGTAACTGTTCATCAGCAGACAGGAATTTGTTTTTATTAAAGCAGCAGTAAAAAAGGGTGTTGATCCATAGAACAAAAGGAAAACTAAGGAATTAACAGAGAGCTAATGACCAAAGAGTGCAGCATGCAGCATGAAATATAGAAGTCTACTTCAATCAAAAACAAAGAAACATAAAAACAAGCACCACCACATAACGAGAGTATTGATAAAGTTCAGTTTTAACCAAGCTAGGTGCCATGCAGGGCTAAAAACCCAAACCATAGTATAGAGAAAACTGAAATAAACATAGTAAAAGAAAAAAGGAGGCAAGGAACCGGCAGCACTCTCCAGCCTTCTACTCACAAGATCACAGAATGCTATTTTCCAGTCCATAAGCACTTCGAAAGAAGAATATCGGCCCACTCCTCATTGAGGAAACTGAAGAGCTCACGATTGCTTTTGACAGCTTCCATATCTTCCGTGGCCTTCTCATTGAGAAGACAAAGAGTAGTGTGAGAGGCATGCATAACCTTAAGAGCAAATTTACTCACATCTTTTAACCGCTTGTTCATGGCTTCCAGGTCCTTAGTGAGATTTGAGGCCGTGCTTTCCATGGTATCAACCTGGAACTTAATTTTTCTTATAAAGCTGTTAATAGACTGCCCTTTGTTCTCATTAGGGTCCTTCTCGTTCACCTCTTCCAGATAGGGATTTGTTATTAACTATCCTTTTTTAATATATAATGAAACAATATAATTTATTCAATATAAAAGGACAAAAATAATTGAAAGAAAGATGATAGTGGAAGCACTTTTAAAATATTTAAAAAGACACATGCAAAGTATTCATCAAAATGATATAATGTATACTGAATAAAAAACTCTTTTGAGATTAAATTAAGCCTTCAAAATTTAAATCAATATAGTAGCATGTTCAAGTCTTTGTAAGGAGAAAGAAAGGGAGAAAGGTTGAGAAGTTGAGAGAAATTTTGATGATCCCTTATGACATCATACGAACTTACATCTTAAAATTGCACATCATTAATAACATATATTGTTAGGACTCAAAAAAAAATGAAACTGCTAATGATTTTCTAAATTAATAGGGAAAATTATGAGCTTTAAAATAAGTGCCTAAATTAGGAAGAGTTAACTAAAACATAATTCAGAAATCTATCTTTCTCGTAATGCACACATGCAAACAAATTATGTTCCTTGATTATTTCAAAGAATTGAATTTACTCACCTTTGTGTGATCTTTCTAATATAACATTTCTTACACACTTTACAAGTTTTCATAATAGTATTTAACAACTTCCATGACAATTATAAAATAAGTTTAAATTAATAAATTACAAACTACAAGTGTCAACTAGTGTCACTCTGAGCGAGATATGTTAAAAAAATTTCTAGCTTTGTCAATATAAGATTTAGAGATTTTGGTCTCTATAATGCTTAGGGTTTATCTTTCCGTCCTTGTCTAAAACCATTTCTATCATCATACTTCATGACTATGTTGCATTGAGTTTCTTTATTTGAAAGTGACTTCATATCTCATTGAGAGTCTATTAAGTCATGCAACTCGTCCATTTGATTCTCATTGATTTACTAGCCTTACCTTAAAGTAACTTGATGTAACTCATCTTTTCTCATTAACATCTTTTAATAGGCTACAAATGATTTATTTTATGTGTCATAAAGTGGGAATGGGTCACCTTCTTTTATTTGTCAACTAGATGATTCATATTATATTGTCAAGATATTTCCCATAACAATTTTACATGTGGGCCATTTGTATGTGTGCTAAAATACAATTTTTTGCAAGACCTTTTAGATCAAGTGTGTTAGCTTGCAAGTGGTAGCTTGCAATTACATCATGTTGAAGGTAGTGCATCACAATTTGATGTTATATTTTTATTTTAAGGTGACAAGCTAGCAAAATATTATCTTGTTTTGCTAAGTCAATGGGTTCTTGTGCTAAAATGGATGCTATCTATTGGTTTGTGGAGTATTATGTGTTGAATAGAAGATTTTTCTTAAAGACTTGAATAGCTAGTGACATTATTTTTCATTGTCATGGCTCCTTTGCATTGTAGCTCAATGCTTAATTTTTTTCATATTTAGCTGAATGCTTAAGTTTTTCATATATGTGATGAGCTGGATAGCTTTAAGAAATATATTAGGAAGAAACTATTTTGAATTGTGTGATGGGAAATAAGGATGTTTTAGTGAATATTTTACATGCTTAAATCTTTATTTTCATTCAAATATAAATATATCATTAGAACACATGATAGTATTTGATAAAAACAACAACAAAGTAAGGGTGTTGTCTCTTACAGAGATTTAGTCTTAGGGGTGCAACCACTTAACAATTTGGCTAGTACAAAAACAACATAAACAACAATAACAAATGGCTTTCAACAAAGCATTGAAAGAAGTAGTGAAAATAGACAAACAACCCACACGGATGTGAATAACAACAAAAGACTATATGTTGAGTATTTTAATTTTTATGATTTGTTGAAGTGGGTGCATCCTAAAAATTCGGTGTTTGTTAGTGTGCTAGACATAACTTACACAAAAATAATTGAAAATTTAAACATTCTTTCTTAAAAGTACATAGAATCAAGTGTAGAACAATAGTATGTAATTTTTCAAAAAATTGGTGAAGCATATCAAAAGTTAGTAAGAAAATGGTAAACATATGTTACTGTTGTCCAAAAATAGAAAATTAACAAAATTAAACTTTACTATGGTAATGTTGTCTAAAAATAGAAAAATTTATATGGTTAGAAATCTTAGAGGATGTGTGAAATTATGGTGGTAATTTTACAAATACCCACTTGATGATGTGTTAACCTAATGATGAAGAAGTTGACAAAACTATTTTGAAGAGAAAACTACAAGAGAAAGGAGGGGAACAGAGGGAAATAAAGCTCCCAAGCCTCAACCTTGTTATCTAATCCTATTAATTAGACCCATCCTTGACTTATCCATTTATCAAACCTAATCCTGATTGGTTTATTTATATTTAAAGTAAGTTGATCATGCTAGGGGTGTTTTGCTATGTTTTTGGGTGGGTGGCCACTTTTTTGCACACCATCTAGGTACACTTAACCACAAATAAAAAAGTCTTGCATATGATGACCATTGATTCAAATTATCTCTAGAAATAAAATGATCAAACAAATAAATTTACATTAAAATGACCAAAAAATCCATCATTCTATTCTTGAGATTGTACATGTATTTTAAGAAAAAGATAGTTAGATGAGAAAAATATTTTATTTATAGTTATAAGATTGTCATTAATTTATTTTTTGCGAGAGAGTAAAAATTATAGCAATGGAAACTAGGGATTTAGGATTGGTGATATAATTGAGAATCAATTCAATCTATATGCATTTAGTAGCAAAGAATGAATAATATATTTTTTCTTAAAATATCTAAAGTTCTTACTATCTAGAAATTCAAGTTTTCTTTAATTGACCCAATTGCACAACTATGTGGCTTTATAGAAAGAACTAAGCATGCCTAGGGTATGAGCATATATATTTTTATAATGGAGGATAGAGTTAAATAAATCAAAGATATCATTATCCTATAATCCATTGGGAATTATTTAAATTAGTTTTTCATAATCTTGCGTAATGTTCCCTCTTTGAAATTGGATTTAGCAATGAATGGTAATAAACTATTAAGATATTAAAATCCAAGAATTTTTAATATAATTTAATTAAGTTTAATGAGTGATCAAAACACATGAAATGAAAAGCTCTAACTCCCTAAAAAATAAGATATAAAAGAGATCATTTGTTTGAGAGGAGATATACAAGGAATGAAGGAAGAATGGAGCATATCAATTGCTTAAGCAAGGATTACTAGAAATGAAAGGTTAGAAAATAAGGAAGTGACTATTTCAAAGGGGAAAAATTATGATAGGTTATACTGTTTCAAATAGAAGTAACTGTGAAAGTTTGTAGCTCTTTCCAATTGTATGATAAAGAGATATATGAATTATCCCTCACATTAGAAGATATAAAGGGAAGAAGGTCTCATTTGAGTGGAAAATGCAAGGAAGTTCAATTTAGAAACCAAATTATTGTTCTCAAATATTCTAAATGGAGGGTGGTGACTCAAGTCTTATGAAGGGTGGCGACCCTTTCACCAATAAGTATAGAGAAGAGATCATCCAAAAAATTCACGGGTCACTTATCAATCATCACTCACAAATACACAAAGGCAACACCCACTCAATCATCACTTATTTTTCTATGAATATATGTTCAATCATCATTCACCAATATATAAAATCTTTGAATCAAATGAAATCAATTAATAATCCTTTAGGAATAAAGGAATTAAGAAAACAAATCAACAACCAATTCTTCCATTAATTCAATCAGTCTAACATTAATCTTTCAAACACCATTCAAACATCCCTTATTCAAATATCAATTATTTAAAGTCATCAACTATTTCTTATCTTATTAAGTTAATTTTAGAGACTTAAATAAGAGATATATAAAGAAGGAAATAAACACAAGTGTGTGAAAGATAGATAAATCATTCAATTTTTAATAAAGAAAAATAATTATAAATTGAACACGTTATTATGCCGAGAGGCGTACTTATACAATGGGAGCACAAACGGGAATGCCAGCACGAGAATATGCCTAGAATATTATTTGTCAATAAAAAATATTAGATTAAATAAATAAGTTAAAAAACTATTAATAGTTGGTCAAAATAATAGGAAGACAAATGACAAGGCTAAAATAATGGGGCTTGAAAAAATAGGAGTGCCACATAGATAAATAATAAATTTAAAATTAAAAAAAATAAAATTTAAATTTATAATTTGGTGAGGCAAAGGGATTAAAGAAAAGACACTTTTTGGGGAATATGAAGAGACGCTCTCAGATTGTAAAAGAGTGTCTCATTTTATTTGGTGTTTTGTTTCATTTCTTGTTTTTTAGAGTACGAAGAGGTGGAGAGTTTTGGAGGAGCCATGACTAGATTGAATTTTGGAGCAAGTATTTTGCAAGTGAGATTGTTGTTTTGTATTTTAGTTTTCCATAGATTTAGTTTCAATTGATTAGTATGTTTTATTTATATTTGCATTTAAAATAGTTTTATTTACATTTGCATGTTTGATTTAAATTTGTGTGTTTATTAAAATTTGTATTTTAAATAGTTTGCATTTTAAATAGGTTTTGTTTTATATTTAGTTTTGCATTTCAAATAGTTGTCAAATAGTTTTCAATTTTACATTACTTTAATTTGTTTAGTTTCTTAAATATTTCATTGAACAATCTAAAATAAAATAAAATTATTGTTAACATTTTACATTAACTATCTATTTCATTTTAATATTTTGAAAATTAAAAATATATTTCAAATGTTAATGTTTATGTAATACTATTTGAAACATGGAAGGCAATGTCACCATATTTCAAACATTACAATGCGGATGACAATGTCGCCATATTAATGAAATTTGTACTCAATTAATCTTATTCATTATTTTTAATTAGATTAAGCATACATTAGTTTAATTTATTTTATTTCTTAAATGTTACTTTTTTTTAAAAATGTTCTCTTTTGTATTAATATTTTAATAGTTTGTATTTTTTATATCATTAGCATAAATTAATTTTATCGTTAATGTAGATGGCAATGTCATCATGTTAATGAAATTTTAATTTTATTAATCTTAATAGTTTTTTTTATATTAGATTAGGCATAGATTAGTTTTCTTAATTGTTTGAATATTTGAATTATTGGTAACATTTAACATTAAGAATACATTGAATTTTAATATTTTAAAATTAAAAATATATTCTAAAAATTTATGTTTATGTAGTAATGTTTGAAATGTGGAAGGAAATGTCGCCATATTTCAAACATTACAATGTGGATGACAATGCCACCATGTTAATGAAATTTGTATTTAATTAATCTTAATAGATTTTTAAAAATTAGACTAAGCATACATTAGTTTTATTTATTTATTTTCTTGAATGTTTCATTTTTAAAAAATATATTTTCTTTTTCATTAATATTATAATAGTTGGTATTTTTTACATCATTAGCATAAATTAATTTTATCATTAATGTGGATGACAATGTCGCCATGTTAATGAAATTTGTATTCTATTAAGCTTAATAGTTTTTGAAAATTAGATTAAGGATACATTAGATTTCTTAATTGTTTAAATATAGACCAATTCTAGAAATCGTGGGGACTCTGCAACCATATGACTCCTGAGACTGAGGTGTGGCATGCTTTTGCTGTCATACTCTATGCAAACCCCATGGCTCCCTTTTGTTTTCCTGCGTGCTTTCATTGTTTTTCATGGTCTTTTGTCCTGTGTTTTTCTTTGTGCGGTTAGGTCTCCTTTCATTTTTCTTTCTTTGCCTCCATTTTTTTTTTCTATGGTGTGGTTAGGGTTAGAAAGAAATGCCTTCAGAGTCGGGTCCTCTCGGCTCCCAGCCTAGTTCACCCGTGTGTGTGTCTGGAGTAGCGCAAACAAATAATGGCAAAGTATTAAACATAGATATTGATGGAGATATTAATGGAGGGTGTCAGGATAATAATACCCAAACATGCTAGGGGAAATCCACAGATGTTTATAAAGTAAAGGTGGAATATAAAATTTCATATAAGGACATGTTTGTAGAGAAATCATGACTTGAATTCCCTTTTTCAGCCACGTTCAAAGGAGTCTTCCACGCCAGCAAAGAGTCCCTTCGATGGCCCACAACCGATGGAGATAGACTAGATGGGGGTGCCACCGATAGTAATGCGATCAAAGGTAGAGAGTGTTGAACTGGTAAGACCACTCCCCATGAACTTTGAACTCTCTCTCTCTTTCCCCTAATGAGGATATGGTAAAAGCCATTAGAAAGGAGCAGTTACGGCTTAAAGAAATTTTAATTTTCTTTAGTTTCTTAGAAAAATATTCTCTGCCTACAAGAAAGTTTTTTGATGACTGGATTGCTCATGTTTGGGGGAAGAAATTAGGAATTCAAGTTAGTTTCTACAGGATGATTCAAAAGGCTCTATTTGTCATTTTCTTTAAAATGCATGCTATGTAGGAAAGAGTGCTCAAGAAGAAGCATTGGAATGTGGGTCATTCTATCTTTAAAGTTATTTAGTGGTCAGCCAAAGGGGAAGTAGAGTAGGTTCCACTCTGTTCCCCATTGGATTGAGATTAAAAATCTCCAACTTGAATTTTGGCCATTTATCTCTTATATTGTACACCCCCTCGGTTCTATTTTGCAAATTAAGGAGGCAAGATATATGTTGCCCCACTTGAATGCAAGAATTTTGATGGCTCTTGAACCATGAATTGAATTCCCAGATATCATTTTGATGGACCTAGAGGATGAAAAATTCTCCTGGGAAAATTTCACTATTAGGAGATTTAGGTTCATGCTTTTATTGTAAGAAAAATGGTCATTCGAAAAGAAATTTCCCGGCCCTGTGGGATTCTCAGAACCCCATTTTTGCTAGTAAGTTAAAAATTAATGGTAAAAACATTAGTCCAAAGATTAATGAACCTAATAGAGAGAGAGATGCTAATAATTCTAGAGTTGAAGAGATGGTTGCAAATAATGGTAAAATATCAGGTCTAGAGCCGAATGTGAATACAAAGAATAATACCAGTCATGATAAATCGGATAATGATGTCTTTGTCTGTATGAATAACCCTCTATTTGAAGGAGGGGATCTAATGGCCATAAACAAGGGTGTTCACAATTCCCTAGCCGATTTCCAGCCAGGTAACAATCTTGAGAAAATTAGTGGCAAAAGTGATGGAAAATACCTACCCCATCCCAAGCCAAATGCCCAACGACTTGCTTTAAGTTATATTAATGATAAAGCTGCAAGTATTAGGAGGAACTCTAATGGACCCTTGAATAGAGAGAAGGGAACTCTAGGATCCTTTAAAATAATCAATGGACACAAGAATAATAATGAAACAACAACATTCTTGATTGAGGAGTCATTCACCGAGGTCAAAAAAGAGAAAAGGAAGATGGTTGAAAGGCAATCCCTGTCTACTAACAAAAGGAATTGTGCGAAGAATATGGAAGATTGTTTCAATAGGCTCTATAACAATCCTAAAATGTTACCTCAATGATGCACATACATATTTGGAATGTGAGAGGGATAGAGATGTCTAATAGAAAATATGTGGCTAGGAAATGGTGTAATAATCTCAAAGAAAAGGATATTGTATGTCTACAAGAGATTAAGGTAGTTGGGTTTCAAGCATTTACCATTATGAAATTCATCTGGGACAAGGCTACTGGTTTTCATTCTAATCACCTTAGAGGTAAAAGAGGCACTGCCATTCTAGTAGGACCTCAATGGGAAGACAAAATCAACTCAAATGGGTCCTCTCCCTGTCACAGAGCATTATGGGTTACATTTATTCACAAGGACGTTCTAATTGGAGTGTGCAACATCTATGCCCCTAATGACTATAGGGAACGTGCCACCTTATGGGAATGGCTAATTAATGACCTTCCTAAAGCACACTAGATCTTTGTTGGAGATCTCAACATGGTAGAAAGTAGAGTGGATAAGTGCAGAGGCAATGCTCATGGTTGGAAAGGGAATGAACTATTTTTTGGGTCCAATTTTAAGAGGAAATTCAAGATTGAAGATCCCCTCAGGCTTAAAAAGAAATCTTTCTTATATATATGGTTCACATGGTGTAACAACCAGGCGGGGCAATAGAGAGTCTATTGTAGGCTTAACAAGATGTATGTAGAATAATTTATTTTCTCCTTTGAGAAATAGAATGGCCAAGCCCCTGTGAGTGTCTCCCCCACATCTATGTCAGATCACCACCCAATATATGCATTAATTTCCTTGGATTGTGAATTTGAGGCCTATCATGTTAAGAAGAAAACTAGCTTTAAACTAAACACCTCGCTTCTAAATGATGAAGACATTGATGATGCTATCAGAATGGTTACTAGTCTATGTAAACTTTGTTACCAGGGGTTGAATCATGTGGATATGTAGACTTACCTAGTGGATTCTTGGAGGAAAATATATCAGATAATGGGGAAACAAAAGGCTATTATTAGAAATCAGGAAGAGCATGCCCTTCAATGTAACCTCAACTCTACTTAAAAATAATTGAAAAACAAAATATCTAACCCCCAATTGGAGGAGAAGATTAAGGAAGTTAAATATCAATTAAGGAACAGTGAAAAATATAAGATTAATGGCCAGAAGACAAGAGCTAGGATGAATCGGATGAAAGGTAGTGATAAAGGTTCTAAATATTTCTTCAATAGATCAATAGAATCAAACATAAGAGAGAACGTATTGAAGGTATTGAGATTAATGGGGAAGTTTCTATGGATCCAAATAGAAAAGAAGCCTTTTATAGCTTCTATAAATATATATTTTCTTCAAAATTTAGTGAGCACAATATCAAGAAAATGGAGGACTATCTTAAGATGGTCCCCAAAAAGATCCAAGATTTGGAGGCTAGTAGACTCAATCTACCCATATCCTTGGAGGAAATAGAATGTGCAATCAAATATTTGGCCAATGATAAATCCCTTGGGCCAGACAACCACCCTGCTGAGTTCTATAAGAACAACTTGGAATGGATTGGACAATAATTACTATCTAGTTATATAAGGAATCCTTCAGGCAAGGATCTCTTGGTGTTGACATCAATAGGGGTCTCATTAAATTGCTTTCCAATGATGGTGACAAGTCCCTAGTTAAAAATTGGAGACCCATTACACTTATAAATTTGTCATATAAGGTGATAGCTAAGGTTCTTACTAGGAGAGTTGGGAGCCTATTGAATAAATTTATATCTCCAACATAGACATGATTCATGAAAGGGAGATTCATCCTTGAAAACTTGATTACCAGTTGGGAAGCAATGCACTAGGCTAGGAGTGAAGATCAGAATGTAGTTATGGTTTGACTAGACTTTGAGAAAGCATATGACATGATTGAGTGGCCTTTTGTGATAGGAATGTTGAAAGAATTTGGTTTCCCTCTATTTTTTTGTAAATGGATTAATATTCTTCTCAAAGATTCCTCTATGGTTATTGATGTGAATGGTGATCTCTCTGAAAGTGTCAATCTCCAAAGATCCATCAGGAAGGGGTGTCCAATTGCTCTAACCTTGTTTGTAATTACTGTTGATGCTCTATTCTATATTCTTAGAGCTCCCCATCTAGGTCCCCCTATAAAAGGTATTACTCTGCCAAATGAGAAACCTCTGCTTAATGCTTAGTCTACAAATGACACAACACTATTTATTATCATGGAAGAAGATAACTTTGATAACATGCTTAATAGGCTTCAATTATTTTGTGATGTCTCGGGAGCCAAAGTGGCTCCTCAAAAATCTTCATTCATTGGGTGGTCTCCCACTCCCCCAGGGTGGTTAGAAAGGAAAGGATGGAAGTGGGTGGGACCTAATTATTGTAAGATATTTGGGCATCCCCTTCTATATTGATCCATCTCTCAAAGACATGTGGAACTGGTTATACTCCAAAATTGAAAAGAAATACATCAAATGGAAAACACATATGTTATCTTTAGCTAGAAGAGTGTAGATTATGCTGAAAGTCTTGTCAACTCACCACATATATTTTTCCTCGGCATGGATATTCTCCAATTATTAGACTGGGAAAATAGAGAAAATTATGAGAGACTTTTTGTGTTCAGATGGTTTAGGCAATAATAAAAGATACTGTGTAAAATGGGAGTGGTTCTGTATGCCCAAAAATAAAGGGGGTATGGGCATAAAAGACATAAGAGATCAAGGAATGGCACTAGCCTCCAAGTGGGTTACACAAGAAGTGACAGGTGATGAACCTTGGAAGGTGTTGGTCAGAAACAATATCAATAGATCAGATATCAAGAAAGGTATAGGATGGAAAAATGTACCTCTCCATGAAAAATTGTTGGGGAACATGAATCTCTTAGTTTATGGTTCCAAGGTGTTTCAGTCAATATGGAAAGAATAGGTTGAGGTGAGGGACCTTCTCCTATTCAGGGGAGCCAGTGGTGGTCTCCCTACATACTCTGTGTTGGACAAATCAGTCTGGTGGGGCGTGGAGACCAATAACAAGCCCTTGACATTAACTCAAAGCTGCTTCACAAAAAATTGGATGAAATATGGTATTTCTCTTGTGCAATATGTTATGATTGACAATCGTCTAGGGTATTGGGAGGAGCTATCCACTAAATACCACATCCCTACCTCACAGAAAAAGACATACTCTATTTTATCTAAGGTTGTGGGCCCTTTCTCTCTTGGTAGAAGTATTAACACTAAACAATTCAAGCAATGGGTTAAATGGAAGGAGGGTAGTTTGTTTCACAAGATATCTACAAAGCAGATTTATAATATGTTGAAAGATAAGGTTGATATTTTTGAGAGGGTGAACCTTGATTGGGTTTGGATATCCCAGTCCCCAAATGGTAAATCCTTTTTAACTTTTTATGGCACTCCCTGTGTGAGCCTAAGAATTCCTATTTTAGATGGCTTCTACTCTTGAAGAAGCTTGTTGTTGGTAACACTCTACCTCATAATCTAGGAGAGCCTATTTGGTGTGATTTTTGTTCCGTTCCTGAATCATTTGAGCATTTGTTCTTTAATTGTACATTTTCCTAGAGTATTTGGTCTATTTTCTTTGGGTCTCCTATTGACTGGAACTACAAACCTGGCCTGTCTTGGTCTAAAATTTTAGCTAGTTATGTTGAGTCTTTTGATTTGAAAATGAATACTTTTTGGTATGTTCTTACTTGTGAGATTATTTGGTTTTTGTGGAAAGAACGGAATGGAGAGATCTTTTAGAAGAGAAGGAGACATCTTACTAAGTTCAAATATAAACTCACCCATTTTCATATCATGTCACAAGTTGTTGCTACTCTAGAGATTTCCAGGGACAGATTTATGACTCTCATTAGGGAGGGCCAACTGTTGATCCACAAAGAAGACATTATTCCATGTCAATACTTCTCCATGCACAAAGATATGTTCCGACAAAGGGCACTTGACAGTCTTAATCAGTTCATCAAAGATCCTCATCTTGAAGATAGAAGGATGTTGTAACACCCTACCAGGGAACCCAAAAGAATCTAATCTAGAACATAATACTAAGTTTGGTGAACAATTTTTTTCTAAAGTTTACAAATAAGATAAACTTGCACATGAAAGGATTAACCATTATCTCACATAACACACATCATAACATAGGTTACAAATCTAATGGGTCCCATGACGTAGAATTACTTTCTAACATAACTCATTAAATAACATCAACAAAAGATTCCATAAATTAAATACAATAATTACATCATAATAATTACATTCAATGATCATCCATGAATCCTAATAAACATACATCCACTGCACATGTCGTAGGGTATACAGTAATCACTCTAACATCTAAATTACAATATCCAGATTAGGTATCACATGTGATACTCTAATACAGGATTTACAATAAAAGAACATAAATAATGAACTACAAAGATGAAGTAACATAAGGAATCTAACTGTAAGACACCATCAAGCATTGGTACTAGGACATCGAATCTTGAATGGTAAAGAATCACAACCACATGTCCGTGTAGAAACACAAAGTTCTACCCCACCATGCTGAGGAGATAACATCAGACCCCAATCAGATAATCAAGTCAAATTAGGAAACACCACTAGGCAAAGGAATCCTAAAAACTACTAACTCAAAGTCAACATATATAGTGATAGGTATGACTCACTAATCCAGAGGAAACTAACACATGTAGGATAACTAGACTATGCATAGGTAGGTGTCATCATATACGTCTAACCCTTGAGTATCATCCTGGCAATCTCTTTGGATCCTGCCACTCAAGTGGCCATACATGAATCAATGACTTCTCGTATAGATGAAGCCATTAACTATGCTAGACACACCTCTCAAGGTGGCCAACATCATCTCCATTCCCATCGTAGTCTATACTAGCACTCAAGCATGGGAGAGGAACTTATCTTATTAGGTTCATTTTAATATCTCTCAATGTTATATTAGGTTATCACTTGATTACAATAACTTACAATAAGTGATCCTGGCAGCCACTTGTGGGCCCCAATGCTTATTGCAAGCCACCCCCTAAAACATATCTAGCTAAACTACCCTAGGCTCCTAGATCTCTCCTAGATCCGAACATAGATAAAAATAGATAATCACACATCCAGAATCATCACAGAATTTAGGATTGACTGGATGAGCATAATCACTGAATCACATAGTACAACATGAGCCTATGAGGTCAGATGGAATATAAAAAATTCACACTCATGCCAAACATCAAAAACAACATGAACATAAAAGATAATTCCCAGCCTTTGTATCCTCCTAGTTCTTCTAGTTCCCAACAACCCATAATGTAAAAGAAGACACGAAGTATACAACACTCACCCCATTTCTAACTGAAAAAAACCTTAATTAAATACGTTCCATAATCATCTTATTTGAATTTCAAGAGTAAGGTCTACTAGGAAATTCTGATATTAATATTTTGATAACAACATAAGTAAAGCCAAATTTCCTAAAGAGTACTCAAGAATTCAACATAATGATAATTCCCAATTTCAGTAGAAAAATCACTAATGTTTCTTCATGAATGCCAAAAGATTATAATCCCAATCTAATAATGTAAGCTTTGATTTAAACATCTGACTCAAAACTCTACAAAAAATATTCTAACAACTAATTCATTTTGTTGGAATCATTTTCCATTGCACCAAAAGCTCGAACTGTCAATGCCCAATACAAATGCCAGATTTAACCTGATCTACGGGAGGTGGTTAAGCCATGTCACGAATCTCCAAGGAGGTGCTGACCACCAAGTCAACAAACCCCCCTCAACACTGACTGAGCCTTCAGCACCCACTGAAGGGAGACTCGAACCCGTGACCCAAGGCTCTGATACCAATTGTTGGAATCATTTGTCGTTGCACCAAAAGCTCAAACTGTCAATGCCCGATCCAAATGCCAAATTTAACCCAATCCACGGGAGGTGGTTAAGCCATGTCACGAATCTCCAAGGAGGTGTTGACCACCAAGTCAACAGATTTACGTATAAAATCAAAGTTTCACAAAGAACTTATCTAAGGTTTAAGTACAAACTCCACCCTTATTTACAATTAGCTAATTTTAGTCCATAAATATATAATAAGAGTGAATTTGCACAATCAAAATCTAACACTCACTTGAAAATTAATTAAAACAAATTAATTTGTAAACAAATTTTACTTATAACAAATTAACTAACAAATAAGATAATGAGTTAAAATTAAATTACAATTTAAATAAGTTGAATATTAATTAAATTATGAATTACATTAATTATAAAATATAAAATATAAAATATAAAATATAAATTATAAATTATAAATTATAAAGTATAAAATATAAATTTAATTAAATATAACTTAAACTTCAAATAAAATAAAATTAACAAACTAAAATTTTATATTAAATAAAAATCATGAAATAAAACAAAATTTTAAATATAAAAATGGGCACGCCTATGTGGGCCCCACCGCATGACACCCCAAAGTTGTCGTCGGTAGGGGGCACCCACTACCGCATGACACTCCAAGGTGTCGACGATAGGGTGCTCCCTATCGACGGTACCTTGGGTACCACTCAACAAGGTAAGCCTGTCGTGGACAAGGAGTATGGTGCCTCAGGAATGGTGGGGGGTGTGGTGGCCCCCACTTCCCTTCATTCAAATTTTTTTAAAACATTAAAAAAAATTTTAAAACAAATTTCATTCTCCTAATCAATGCCTTTTTAATATTTGACTAAAATTTATATATATTTTTTAATAAACTAACACTTTATTTTGTGTTGTACTTTTTTTTACAGAATTGTATATTTCTGAAAACGGAAATGATAGAGCCAGTAGAAAATTTACCAGAAAAGGAAACATATACTTTTTCACAACACAATGAAATTTGTCTTTTTCCTAACTTGTATTTTCTCCTATAGTTTCTTTTTCCCAATTTTCCATTCACTATAGTAAATCTCTTCTATTTGCAAGATTTTTTTTAAACTATAGTATTTTTTTAACATAGATTAGTTTTTTTCTAGAATGATGTTTTTTCAACTCAAATTGGGTTTTTGTCAACAACCCAATAATTTAATTTAACCACTCTATAGTATAAACTATATCTAGACTAATTTTTCATTTTCTAAGAGATCTAGGATGTATTTTCTCAAAATTTTGATAGCATAACCCTACTATGCCAAGTATATATAAAATTATAAAATAGAAAATCTATGGGTTCTCTAAATCCTCAAATTGAAAGCATAAATAAAAATAGATCTATAAGTATAAATCAAATCAACCATGGTAAAATACTAAAAATTCTATAGATGAAATCACAGGAAAGTTTCTTCAAACCCCTACCTCAATTCCAATGCTAGAAATTGAAATAAAATGCCTGTAGAATGCTGAAACCTCTAGATCTGACAACAGAAGGGCTCAATCCTGCAGATCTGAATCACAGTATATGCAAATCCCAATTCCAGATGCAATCAATCTTCACCCAGAAAACTCAAGCACACACACAAAAGCTCAAGAACACCAAAATGTCTCAAAATCTCTAAAAGCCCCCTCCCCAAATCTCCAACAACCTGATTGAATCTAAATGAATGCTAATTCCCCCTATTAGGGATTCAAATCCACCTTTCATGCAAAACCCTAGATGACTCACAAGACAACTCCTAATCAAACTCACCCTCTTAAGTTGAAAGAAATTACTAATTAATAATTAAAAATATATTTAATTGTGCACAACTCAACTTAGACTCCTAAAGACAAGTTGTCACCTTTTTCAAACAAATAACATTCAAACATTCAAAAACACATATTATTAAAATCTATTATTAAATAATTTAATATTCCAAATATCATTAAATCATGCAATTTAATAATTTAATATCTAATGGACAATATTAATCCTATTTTCACATATTTAATTAATTAAAACCAAATATCCTAATATTTGATTTTTAATTAATTAATAATCATACAAAAACATAGGAAATAAATTTAATATTATTTTCCAATTATAATATTAATTTCCATGACTATAGAAAATCACCTAATCAAACATCAATAAATCAAGATAATCAAATAAACATACAAACCCATAGAAGGGATCCAGAAACTTTGTCACCTGACAAATTCGAGTAGGGTAGTCAACAGATACTTATCCAACACTTAGGATAAATAGGTTTAGGATAGGGTTTTGGGTCCATCTGTTACCTCCCCTCTTTACCATTGAGATGAGTATTTATGGGCACGCCCACTCTTGCCAATTCAGGGAAGATGATGCCCTATACCAACAAACCTATCATCACAAACCAAAGCACGTACATACAATATATAGAAAATAATGATAGGGTATGGTCAATCGTGTGGATCTCAACAAAGTAAGTAGTTACACCTCCACCCTATACCATACAGACACATAAAATTGATTCATACAAATGAACACCATACACATGCTAGTATGGGGTAAGTACATCATAATCCAATAGAAACATAAAAACATCACAACATGATAATATCCATATCTAAATATGACATCACATAACATAATCATAATCATATTCTAGATCATCAATAATCTCTAAAATAATAAGATCTACACACAACAAAGTGGCCTAAAAGAGTATCGAATCTGAAAAACTGAAAGTAAATATGGAGATACTACAGATGCCAGGGCCTAATACACAAAGTTAACAAAGGAACTACTTATGTTTTGATATAATTTTTTCTTTCCTTATAGAAGATCCGATAACAATGTTGCAATCTTATAAAGGGATACAACTCTTTTTGTATTAACAAGCATTAGTAATGTTTTGTAATGTACTATTAGAACAATCAATATGGCAAATATGTAAATGTTTGATGTAATATTATGTGTAATGGTCTGATGTAAACCAGTTACTACTGAAGACTTTGATGTAACCCAGTTTATAAACTATGTTAATACAAAAAAAATTGTTTAAATATTTGAATTATTGGTAACATTTAACATTAAGAATATATTTTATTTTAATGTTTTTAAATTAAAAATATCTTCCAAATATTTATGTTTATGTAGTAATGTTTGAAAAGTGGAAGGCAATGTTGCCATAATTCAAACATTACAATGTAAATATTTTCTATTATTTTCATATTTTATAAATGTTTCATTTAAGGATTCTATTATATCATTTTAATAAAAAAACTCAACAAATGTCTATTTTCTATTAAGGATTGTAAATTATATATTTTTAATAAAAAAAATGAAATGTCTATTTGTTGTGATATTGCTATCAGGATTCAACTGTGTTGTTTTTGAGTCAAACTCATTGACCCATGATTCATGAGTAGTGGTTCACATGAACCCATCTCTCATGAGAATGAATGGAACACTTAGCACTCATTGGATCTAGGTGATGCTCATAGTGGTGAAGCACCAAGAAGTCCTAGAGCTTCACCACCGTGAGCATCACCTAGATCCAATGAGTGCTAAGTGTTCCATTCATTCTCATGAGAGATGGGTTTGTGTGAGCCACTACTCATGAATCATGGGTCAATGAGTTTGACTCAAAAACTACACAGTTGAATCTTGATAGCAATATCACAATTTGACTTGCTGTGGAAAAAATTCTCCTATGTATGTTTATTGGGGTTGTCATAATGTAAAAGGTATAACAAATGGATTTCAATATTAGGATGAAAGTAGACATTGCTTATGATGAAGAGGGTTTTGAGGGAGCCATGTTCCCTGCAATAGTACTAGGATATGTGAGTAATGCAGATAGAGCCAAGTCTGTCATTCGATATGAAAATTTTATAAGAGATGAATTGTCTTGAGAGCCTCTTATTGAGGAGATCTTCTATGAACATATTAGACCTGCACCTCCAATAATTAGTTTTCCTCAATACATTCCACTCAACTTTGTTGTAGGTGTATTCAACAATGATTTTTGGTGGACAAATGTTGTTGACAGATTTCAATCTCCTCTTACTCAACAAGAATGGGTTTGAGGATGATGGATACTAAAAGAATGGTTTTGAATAGCTCATTGTTTCTTTTTGTATTGAGATACACTAACTGTTAAAGGGGATCCTGTATTTTTTTGGTATTATTGATGTCTTTTTTATTGAGATCCACTAGCTCTTAAAGAGGATCACCTATTTTTGGGTGTTATTCTTTTGTATTGTAAAATGGGAGATCATATATTTCCATGTTTCACAAAAAATGGTCTTTGAAACCATTTTTTTTCACGTGATGTATCCAATATTCTTATAAATAAAATATTTATTTACAAGATTGTTATAATATTTTGTGTTTCCATATTTCTGATAAATTTCTCACTTTAATTATTCTTCTAATCTATTTTATTTGTTGTAATTATTCTTGTCCTTTGCCTCTTCATTATTAACATGTTTTTTAACATACTATAAAAGTATAATATTTGATACATGAATTTTAATTTCAACCCAAATTTATACATGAATATCAATTTCAGCCAAAATTTATCAATCCACTTGCAAAAGAACTTGCTCCAATTTTTTGTTCTCTCTCTCTCTATATATATATATAGACACACACACACACACGTGTGTGTGTGTGTGTCTATATATATATATATATATAGAGGTAAAATGGCATCACCCCTATTCAAATGTAAGGATGTAGTAGAAATGTATGTGGGAGAAAATATGATATCTATTCCCAAATCCAAATTTCCAAAGGAGAGATCCAATTTGATCAACCAAAAGGCTAATGCACAATCGAATAAATCTATGGAGAATGTGAAAGAGAGAGAGGAAACCTATATTTTCCTATGGTTGGATTATACTTGAAATATGAAATAATTGAAATAAAAATACTAACCTTAAATTAGGGAAAATCTAAAAAATGTCAATTTTCGATGTCTGTGTGTACTTTCAGGCAATTCTAAAACTTATTTCAGACTAGAAATGTAGAGACAAAGAAAACCCATAAATCTTTTATCTTTCTAACAATAGGTAGTCTTCGACCCTCATAAAAGGTCAAAGGCTAGATTCTTTATTTGAAGGTTGATTCTGATCTTGTTCGCAGATCTCAGAAGTTTTCTAAAAAGGGTATCCAAATCCACTCTCAGATCTGAAATCCCGCACCTATACCTGCAAGAAAATGGGGGTTTTATTTGTATGGGGGGTTTTCCTTGGTCAAACCCCAATTTAAGAATTAACCTTGAAATTGAATTGAAATGTAGTGTGTATAAACAAATCAATTGAAAAAAATCACCTCGCTTATGTTGAAGTCCTTATAGAAGATTCAAATCCTCAAATCCACAAGTAGGAATGCTTCAATGGATGTAGAATAAATTTAGGATGTCTCTAATCAATGTCATTTGATCTTCAACACCAATCTTGAATTGATCTTTTCATATGAGGAGGCTTGGATGAATGTAGAAGGATGGATCTTCAAGGTGGCTCCAAAGAGATTGAATCCTTCAATGGCTAACAATGGATCTCGTTGATAGATGAATGCTTGGACTCTTGGATTCTTGAAGGCTTGCTTCAATGCTTGAATACTTGCTTGCACTTGAGAGCTTGATCATGAAAAAGTGGATGTGAAATATGGATTTAAAAATGAGAGAGGAAGGCCTCCTTTTATAGTGAACTAGGGCACAATCCTCTAGAGGGGCCACCTTGGAGAATTAAATCCCAATTAGGTCCTAAACTTTAGAAAGTATACCTAGATTAAATTCACTTTAAGGATTTCCAATTCTGAAACCCGAAATAGCTGACCCGGAGGCAGGCAAACAAATATCCCCGAAACTTGACACCTAAAATTCAAGGAAAATTGAAATTTGGACAAGAGGGGCAGAATCAAGCTCAAACCTAACTAGGTAAGGATCAAGGTCGATCCTAACTAGGTCAGGATAGAGTTAGATCCTAACTAGGTCATGATAGAGGTCAACTTTGACCCCATAAGGTCAACTTTGACCTTATGGTAAAAAACCTCAGAATCTTGGCCTAGAATGCTAGGAAATGTAGATATGAAGTGAAAATTAGGGTTAAAGAAAAGCATAACAAGGGGGGCAAAGCCAAATACATGAAAAGACCTAATCAAGGTGCTTAACATGACCCCAGACCACTTACTCAGAGGGCTAAACACTCTTATCATGGAAGTGCTTCCATTTTAAGATGATACATTAAGCCCCCACTTTAGCAAGAGTATGGACTCGATGCAAACTCTTGCTAAAGGAGATCAGAATGAAAAGATAATCTTATCATAATCCAAGGGACAAAGAGAAACCTTAAGCCCCTAGGGACTCAAGTCTTCGTTGACTCCTAGATCACAATAAGAGAGACATCTCTAGAGAGAGAAAGGTGTGATTACCTCACCCAATGAGAACTTATGTCCCATTGTGAACCACACAAGGAAACAACGCAACTGGAAAGATGGAATTGAACCGCTTGGTGAATGTGGCTACTTGCTAGTCAACCCATCAAGGATTTACCTTTAGGAATATTCTATTCCATAAGAATAAAACCAAAAATAAAAGGGATCCATTCTTAAGAACACCTCTGACCTTAAGGGATTTGAAAATAAGTGTATATTTGAAACTGGAGGGATCAAGAGATCCTAAAATATAAATCCATGCTTTAAGGATTAGTTACTAATCCAAAAAGGGAGAAAAAGTATCTTGAATAATAATATGTGCATATCAAAAAGTGTGTGTGTGCAATAGGTGAGTAGAGCATATGCCCCCACATTAAAGTCATTGCTAACACTTTAACAGGAGCAATGGCTTTAACAGAAACATAAACAACTCCACTAATTATGTTTCCATGTCGAGATGCCCCCAAATGAAGACAAATCAAGAGAAATATCACATAAACATACAGAGAACATAGAAGGGATCTACCTACCATGGGGTTAGTATGATCATAAGATAATATATATATGATTATTGCAAATGAATTGACATCATTCCCCAAAGAAAGTAGAACTACGATCACAAAGGAGGAAAGATCACATAAGATATACAAAGGAGAATCTTTTTGGACCATGACATGGAGACCAAAAAGAATTAGTGCTACCATATCTCGAATCCAAGCAGATTACACAAGGAAACATTTGCAAACAATAGCACAACTATGACATAACATTGAACAATGCAAAGAAGAAGAGAGATACATATAGAAGAATTTGAACAACATTTTTTATTCCTTCATCACCTTGCACCAACTGAGTAACAAGGGTTGTATAAAAGAATCTAACAACATTTAACAAACACATTACAAGAGAAGCACAGTACAATAGGAAAACACACAAAAAAGCTACTATGAAGGACAAGCCAATCAAGTGTGCCACCTACTTTCCCCATCTCATTGTATATCATTTAGGGAAGGTGGGTAACTCACAAGAGGGACTATATCCAACATAGTAGGAATAATAGCTAGTTCCAAACAAGGATCCTCTTGAGAATCACAATGTTTGACACTAGGTGTAAGAGTTAATTGTGATGAAAGCATATTAGGTAAATCAATGTCAATGTCAATAGTCTCATATTCATCATTAACATCATCAGTTTCATCAAGAGTATCTTCTTCATCCAAATTAATCAAAATGGGATCTAAGATATGAATAGAATCATCATAATCATGCATCTTAACATCATTATTAGTAACAACTTCTTGTAACACATCATGCATAGGTTTATTTGAAGAACGTGAAGATCTTTGAAGAATAGAATTATGAACTTTAGCATGAGCATGATGCTTTTTACGACATTCATTAGCAGATCAATTACGTTTTGATTTATTTGAAATAGGTTGAGAACTAGGAGGAACAATCATAGGATTCTTCATAGGTTCTTTAGGAAGATCAATAGGATTATTAACAATAGGAGAAATAATCATAGGATCTTTAATAGGTTCGATAGAAGGAACTTGATTAAAAGAACTAGAAGCCATAGTTAAAGGAGATATAGAAGGTGTAGGAAAAAGACAATGATTAAGATCCATAGGAGGTATGATTAATTCAAGAATATTATGATTTTTATAAGCTTGATATGATTGAAAAAGATTATCAAGTCGAGGAGGACATGAATTAGGTAATGAAGGCCAAAAGACATCAAGAGAAGCACAATCTCTAGGCCTAGAGGGTTGATATAGACTATGATTAATCATCTTCACTTCATCATCATGCATGAGCTTAAGACACTTATGGATAGGTGAAGAAATAGCATGCATGGTAGTCAACCAAGGAAAACCTAGCTTAACTTGAAATTTATCAGAAGTAGGAACCACAACAAAGGTAGTGTTCACAATTTTTCCATAGAATTCAATCGGTAAAGTAATAGAACCAAATGATGGATAAAGAAAACCATTACAAGTTTGAATCCACACATCCCATGTAACATAAAATTCACATTGTAATCTTTTCATAATAATATTTTCTTCAGTAATAACATTGACTAAGGATGTAGTATCAACAAGACAACCACGAGTAGGTTTCCGAGAAATCCTAGCAGCACTGTAAAGTGGACCATTAGGAGCTTTATTAGTCTCAGCATCATCAAAGGTAATCAAAAGTTCCTAAGGTCTTTTATTCTTAGGTTTTTGTCAAGGTTTAGGTTGAGTTTTCATTTTAGGTTTAGGTTTTGATCGAGGTTGAGATTAAACTTGAGGTTGAATACAAGGTTGAGGTTGAGGTTGAGGTGGAGATATAGATTGACCAACATACTCCACTTGATTAACAAAATGATTCAGGTCATCCATCTTTGAATCATACAAAATTTCCATTGTAGATGGTTGAGAAATTGTATTAGTATAATGCATAGGTAAAGGTTTTGTATAGATTTGAAGGTTTTGATTAGGAGGAGAGACAGATTTGTTCCCACTACCATCTAGATTATCAACAGATAAGGCCTTTGAGTCAATTAAGTCTTGAACCTTATGTTTTAAAGAATAAAATCTTATTGGAAAGTGATGATTTGGAGTACTAGAAATCCTCTAAGGGTTTTCATTTATGGAAACACTTATGATTAGTATGATTGCATGTTGTGGAAAGGACCACTAGATTCACAGTCATAATAATCACTAAGTCCAGAATTAGGAAAATAGGGTACAGTACCATAGTTTTGGATAGCGATGGAGACATACATGGTATTATGGATTGAAAAGTTAACTGGAGGTATTTTGGTATATATAAATGCTACAACTAAGATTGCATAAGTTTTGGATGGATGGTGTATGAGATTTAGTATTCAGAAGGTATGTGAAGATAGTAAAACAGTATATCAGGGTACATGAACAATTGCAGTGATTAAGGAATGCATGATGGATATGATAATGTGAAAAGTCATATGAATAAAGTATAGTGCCGAGTCTTTTGTTATTTAAGAGCACCGACTCCATATATTTTATTTACACAAGTTTTTCTATGTTAAGTATGACTTTTGTGGAGCCAGCTGGAAGGCTAATTCTGTATAAGTACAGATTACTCTTGTGAAAGAAATATATCATTGATGTGAAAAAGGTTGTAAAAAGGATAGCATAAATCAGATGCGAGATCAGAAGAAGGAAGAGCTATAACTGGAACTATCTAAGCAAGATAAGTTCTTGTAGTGTTCCCCTTCTGTGAACTATTTTTGTGACATAATTGATTGTAAGAGAAGTGTGCTCACCACCTTTATATGATATGAGAGATATTATGAAAGTGAATTTCAGAATTGAGCAATATATGTTGTAAGAGGATATGCGAGGTACAAAGATCTGGAATTGAGATCTTATGAAGTAGCTTGTGTGGTTTGACACAAACAAAGGAGCAAAGATAAGTTGCTAAGATATATAATTATTTGGTAGTATTCTATTGATTAATACATAGATCAGTTGGACAGTGTGTTTAGTGATCTTTCCTTTGAAGTTGTTTAGAAAGTGGGTACTTCTATCTTCCATAACTCCTAATAGGGTTAGAATCTTTTAACAGGGATTCAAAGTCTCCTAACAAGGACTCATATTTAGTGAATATATTTCATAAGGCTCTTAACAGAGTCCATCCTCTCACAAGGAATTTTCATATTGGTACATCTTTTGTGGGCATCATTCCCACCGGGGTTTACTCTCTGATCAAGAGGTTCCCTACTTAACATATTTTGTGTTATTATGTTGTTGTGTATGTTCATCTTTATATGGTTGTTGTTTACATTGATTACATTTTTGAAATCTGCTAATGGAGAAAAGAATTGTATTTATCTGATAACTGATTCACCCCCCCCTCTCATATATCTTGATGGACTTTACTTTCTAACAAGATATTAGTAGGGATCATGTGTATACATATATTTTTGTGCTTTATGTGATGGATGGATGCATATCTTTGTGATTATGTACTATTATATGCTTTATCTTTGTGCATCATAGTGGATATATCCTCACTCAAATCATTGTGTTTATCCACATTTTAGGCCATAGATGGGTCTTATTGAGAATATTGACATTCTAGGATGCGTAGCTATGGAGACCACATATTCTCATCTTCTCACAACTCTTCTTTCTTTTCTTGCCATAGCCAGAGTAGTGTTAGCCTGAGAAGGCAGTGCACAAATGGGTAAACGAATAAGAAAAGGAAATAATTTTTATAGAATAGTTATTCATTCAAATTATGTGGATTGTCATGATCAGATTCACATGAGTAGGGGAGCCTTCTTTCATCTAGATACTATCCTAAGGCTGAAAGGAAGCTTGACAGATATGATACACTTGAAGTTAGAAGAACAACTTGTGATGTTCCTCCACACCCTTGGCCATAATCTGAGGAACCACAAAATTACCCACAACTTTGGGCACTTAGGATAGATAGTCATCTGATACTTCCACAAGGTGTTTAGGGATATCTTAGCACTCCATGCAGATTACTTTATACCACTTAGTCCAAACACTCCTAAAATTAGTGGGAAGGACCGTTTTGATCCATTCTTAAAGGTAATTCTTGTGTTGTTACAAATTTCTTGTATGCATTTTTATCTTTATAATATTATTGGTTGATAGTACAATCGATGATTGTATCATATCATATAGGATTGCTTTGGAGCTATCGATGGAACCCATATACTAGTCACCATCGATGTTGACATGTAAGATAAATATCATGATAGAAAAGGCAACTTGTCATAAAATTTTATGGGTGTGTGTTCCTTCGATTATAAGTTTCATTACTACCTTGCTGGTTGGGAAGGGTGTACTATGGATAGTCATGTTTTAGCTTCAACTCTATCAAGAGAATATCCTCTTGTTGTTCCCCCCGGTAAGTCAAATCATAATTTAATATACTCAATGGTACAATCAATGTTTCAAGTTTTAACAATCTACTTTATTTATGTAGGAAAATATTTTCTATTGGATGTTGGATATCCCAATGCACCTAGATTTCTTCCTCCTTATCAGTGTACATGCTACCACCTGAAGGAGTTTTCAAGAGAGAATCCAATAAACTCTCATCAAGAGTTGTTCAACCACCAACACTCCTCTCTTAGAAATACAAGAGAGTGTACATTTCATATTCTCAAGTAGCATTTTCCAATCCTTAGGCATGTCGCATCTTATTCTATCATGACATAAGCCAATATTGTAATAGCATGTTGCATACTACATAACTTCATTACAATCACTAGTACATATGACCTTATTTTTCAACTAAACAATTCGACCATCAAATAAAAATGTTTAGGTTGGTCGGATTATAGAAGGAAAACTTTTTTTTTTTAATACATGCCTGTGTTGGTCAAAATTTTGACTAACACTATGTTGGTCAAAATTTTGACCAACACGGGCACAACTTAAAGTAAAAAAAAAGGTTTCAAACCTCATTTCATGATTATTAGATAATTGCAGCATGTGCGAAGGAGGTAGAAGCTTGAACATGTTTAAGACTTGAAGGTCAAGAGGTATGTTTTCTTTCTTCCCTTAACTTTCCTTCAATTAATGCAAATGTTTTGGGTGGAAATGGAAAATCTGGTGCATCACAGGGTCTCCTCTTTAGGGATGCAATTGTCCGTGGTGCCCTAAGTAATTCGGAAAAACCCTTTGCATGCAATTGTTCGTGGTGCCCTCAATGAATGTGTAATGATATTTTCTTAGTCCACACAAGCTTACATATTGACTATCACATGCCTCTCTCTTCTTGTCATTTTGTAATAGGGAGGTAATCTCTGAGTCTCATGGAGTAATGAAGCTCTTTTGCATTAGGAACTGAAACTACTTTGATCCTCATTTCTAAATTTTTAAATATGGAGCAATCACGGTATAACTAGCAAAGATTGTTCATTAAGAAATTGATGATTACTATTCAAATTAGGCCGACTTCATAAGAACATAAAAACCAAACAAAGTTGTTATGGAAAATGAACATACAATAATTCAATGACTCAATGTTTGGGTATGGTTTCAACCTTAGCCATAAAGATTATCACCTATCATTTCCTTTGGTCATGATATAAAAGTGCAGATTAGGTCTAAAAACATTATGAACTTGATATAAAGCTTTACCATTTAATAGATGAAATAGGTGGACACAAGAACTGCCAAGAAAGAGAATCAATTCAAACCTATACAAACTCATTGACAACTATTAGATGTTCTACATTTCTTCATGAACATTGAGGGAATCTCCAAGGGACACAAGTGTACACTAGTGCAACTAATTCAAGTCGAAAGATCTGAATGCTCAAGATCTCCCCCCACAAGAATCTAAAAATAGCTCCTAGTACATAGTTTGTCCTCCAGATTCACCTAACTCATTGAAATAAAATGGTTCTTATTTTAGCTTGTAACAAATTTAAATTACAAGATTTGAAATTCTTTTGACATTTTTTAAAACATAATAGGTGAGAAAAAGAAATCATCAAGCTCAAACATAAGAGTTAATAGCCTTGACCACTAAATTTGGAGTGTCTTGTGTCATCTTTAAATCATTGAAATCTGTCATCATCATTCTCACCAATTCTACTCTACCAATTAAGTTACAATCCTTTGACACTAATTCATACAACTCAAGTAAAGGTTCATGTTTTGATATATTTGGCTCAACATAGTCTCAACTAACAAATTACCTAGAAAATATGGATGATTCACTTACCAACATGGTTCCTTACCGAGTTAAAATTGGATAGGCACTACATAGAAAGAGGCCTACAAGTTTGCAAAGAAATGTTATAAGTCTTAGATACATGGAGACTTGATCTACGCACCAACGCAAGGGCTTCAACCCATTATATATGCAAGGCCTTTCTCTCAATGGGGGCTTAAACTCATAGGAAAGATCCATCCCACTTCTAAAAATGGCCACACATTTATAACCACTACTACCAAGTATTTTACCAATTTGATTGATTATTTTATCATTTTCTAGTAAGGGATTCCCCTAGAAATTGTTATTGATAATGAATTCCCATTGAAGAACCAAGTTGTCAACGAAGTTTGAGAAAAATTCTACATTTTGCACCATTTTTCCACTCTATACTATCCATAGAGTAATGGCCCTAAGTTGAGCCACCAAATAAAACCACTATTCTATTTTATCCTCCTACCATCAATATTAGATTTGACTTTGAACTAACAACATCATAAAGAAAACTTCAAACTACCGAACTGATTGTACCCTACCAGTCGTTGTCCTAGGAATACTAGTCCAATATTCCTAATTTAAAATGCAATGAAATAGTAAAAAGAAGGCATGGAAAGGTAAGCAATAACTAATACAATTTTTTTACATTGAGAACCAATCCCAAACACATTTTAATCCATCAAATAGGCTTAATAAAAAAAAAAAGATATATGTACAAGGCTGATTTTATTTGATTTAAAACTCAAAGACTACTCATAAAAACAAAAAGAGATAATGTTCTCATAAATTTAACTACAATAGATTTTATTTGATTTAAAACTAAAAGACTACTCTTTAGATTGCCACATGGAACTTATGGAGTAGCCATTTTCTTCATTGCAACGGTTTCTACTTTATTGTCAATCCAATAGCACAAGATGAAGATCAACCTTTATCACATTCCCTTAGCCAATAATATCTACCTGAAAATGAATGAAATAGTATGTCTTTGTCCTATCTTGATTATGCAAGGATAATTGTACAATATTACTAGGTGAATGAAAAATGAATCGATCTAAATATTCACCAATGATGGAATCCTTATAATATATTGATTAGTTGTAAGATTATATTGGTTCCAAAGCATAAGTATTGCTAGATGCTGGTATGGTATAAAGTATACTCTTCTAAGTGATATGATCTTCTCTGATTTGGTCTTATATGTTAATTATATATAGTTCCAAATTTATTCCTTATGAAATAGTGATGAGATTTATTCTTTTATCTCTATTAATGTAATTATGGGTCTATTATTCACATAATGTTTGAGATATAATAATTCTAGAACCCCTAATTTTCTGATCTGGTTATGTCTTAGTTTACTATACAGTGTTGGAGTTCTACATTATGTCTATACCAAAGATATTCTTCCAACTTTGATGTTACCATTGATTGTTGAGTGTATGTTTAATCTGCCAGCTAGATTACTAAATTGGTCTTTTAACACATTCTCTCCTCTTGTTTGATGGCTTCCTCACTATTCCTTAGTATGATCTTTTATGGTCTAACCTGATTGTGGTCTCCCCACAATAATGTGGTGTTGGACAAAGCTTCCAATAATAGGCCTCAGTAGTCACCATGAATGATAATCATTATGTATTGGATTTGGTGCCTCTAGAAGATCTCAGTACTGGCAACCTTACAATTATCGACCAGTCTAAGAACCTTATCCAATACCTGACATTGTGTACATGAATAACGATTTGTTTTGTTTGTTCACTTCCCTTAGCAACTACTTAGGTCTCCAATGAGTGGTGTAGTATTTATTGCCACTCTTAAGCATACATATATCTCTTTTTGTTTTTATTCCTCCCCTACACCTACCAAATAGGCTTCCAAAGTCTACAAGGAATATAATTGAATTCCCTTTTCCCCTATGTTATTCTTATAAAAGAACTCACAAGAATACTAATTCCCCTTAATCTTCTCACAATTTTGACAAAACTAACAACATGCCTCATGTTATATGGAAAATTGGTAAACAAGGAGCCACTATAGTTCAATTCCCTTTTTCTAAGTCCTTCATGGAAGTTGAAGTATCACTATTTAGGAAACTTATATCTCTGGTTCAAAGTTCCCATTAAAATCATTCAAATATTCAAAAACAATACCCAAATTTGCTACAATGGTAAAGTATTAACAAAGCATAGCCTCATAGTTCCATCAGTTTGACAATCAATGGTAAGAAATTCCTAATAATATTATATTAGAAGTGAAATGTTGATGCTAAGACAATTACTTTGTGACCATAATAATCCTACATATGTTTTTTTGCACAATAGATAAAGTCTGTTATTAATGTATATTGTATCAGTTCAAATCCCATACCTTTAATGCCACCCCATTGAGAAGCACTTAGATCTATCACTAAACTAGTTAAGTTTGTAGGTAGGTACTACACCATTAGGTTTGTAGAGGATCTCTTTCATCAAAACTCATGAGGTAATCTTAGAAAATATTACACCAAGCTTAATTAACCAAGATGGGGGAAAAATTGACAAGACTTGAATTTAGGCCATCATCTCAGAGTTCAAAATCATTTCTCTTATAACATGGCAATACCATTCCAAGAGAAACTCACAATTTCAATTGTGACCACACTAGCCTCATCGCAACTTGAATAGCTTGCTACAAAAATGTGGCATTTCTGTCCTAATACCTTTTCCTCAAAATCTTACAATTTCAAAGAAAAAATCACTTGCCACTATTTAAGCACAATACTCCATATATCCTATGGTCAAAGTGCTATAGTACAAGACAACAAATTCAGTCACACTGAATCAATAATTTCAACAAATACAAGTCCATACCCAAAGGTTAACACACTTGGAGAAAGCCACAATATTCATCAACACAAAAATCAATGGGATGCTAATTCCAATACCTCGGTAGAATTCTTAGACACTAAGGTTTTGTGGCTCCCTGTCTTGTTGGAGTCAATAGTATGATACTCAAATACTATTATTTAAGTTTTGTTATTTTTTTTTAAAGAAACCCTTATTTTTTGAAGTCCTAGCAAGTGCATTCTATGATGGAGCAGCTTCCATATGGCAGTACCATCTTTGAAGAATTACAAAAGTAGATAGAAGCAACAGTTCTTGCTCAAAGAATCCTCCCATTCTAGACCATCTATATGCACTATTCCAGCTTGCATAGGATTTTGTTGGTTGGAGAGGGAGACTTCTCATTTTCTTCTTCCTTGGCCACGACATTTGGGTCTGTAGAGAATATCATAGAAACATCACTTGATAGTAGAGGTTTGACATAATTTATATTCAACGCTCTTTAATTGGGTGTTATACTCTATTATGAATATTTCTAATTTGACATATTTAGAGAATTTAGTTAATCTATCCATGAATATTTTAAATAAATATACTATTTTAACATTTTACCCATCTACGAGGAATTCAATTTGTAACTTGCTAAGTCATGGAGCATGTAAACTGCATGAGGTGGATGCAAGCATAATAGATCATCTAGGGATCTTCAAGGCAACTATGATTGATAGAATTGTGTTTAATTTTCCTCGTTCAAGTTTTTGAGGCAAGGAATACAACGATGAGGTGATTAAGAAGCACAGGGATTTAGTGAGTAATTTTTTTGAAGTGGAAGAATGATTTTGAGATGTATTGGTGAAATCCATGTCAGTCACAAGGAGGGATTTCTATATAGGAAATAGAATTTGGTAGGAGAAGCAAAGAAGTCTGGACTATTTTTAAAGGAGTGTGTCACTTTCAGTATAACAAATTATCAAGGATACACAAATAGAAAGGGAAGTGGTGTTTGCATTGATGAGAGTTTTCCCTTCAGAGATTGTAAGACATAAATTCATGGTCACTCCTCCTGCCTTCATAGAAAAAGAATTAATGCTGGTGAGGGAGAAATCTTATTGTCGGGCTTTTCAACCACAAATCTGGATTTGAATACATAAACATGGAGCTCTAAAAGATGATATTTCTTTCCAGCTATATTAGAAAGATGATATTATTTTCTCCCAGGAACTATGTTTTGACTTTCATGATAGGCTCAATTTTTAAGATAGGCTCTAATTTTCCTTTCCCTGAAATATCTCAAAGAAAGTTTAGGAATTCAACTGGATGTTAACTTGCAATTGTTTATCAATCCTTAATTGGGTTGATCCAATGATGATGTACAAAGATTGAAGACAATAGGTACTGATGCAATATGCCCATTAGATATTGATGTAATGTTAATGTCACAAGATTTTACTTATGATGTATACATGTGCTAGATTCTCTCTATAAAAAAAATTAAAAAATAAAATAAATAAATAACATCACAAAACCCTAAAATATTACCATATCCCACAAAATTTAGAAATGCAAAAAGACATTAAATTTCTACAAACTTGCCAGGAAGCATATTGGACACTTGTGAAGATTCAGATACAAGTCTATAAAATTGATTGTGCCTCTTTTAAAATTACTTAAAAGGTGTAATCTTCTTTATTAAAATATATACATAGTGATTTTTTTGAATATCATTTCTTCTTCTATATGTCTTTTGTAGTCATCAAGCTTACATGCCATACACCACCATGTTCATCTAAGTGTAAGGTTATCTCTTCTTATTTGAATATTTTTGAATTGGATGTGGTAGGTTATCTAAGTTATTATTAGAGAGCCCTTAATTTTAAATTCCATGTATTAGGTAGACATAGTAGACATACACTATCAAGAAAGGAAGAGGTTGTGATCAAGGATACACACCTCATCCATATGAGGGCATCCATGAGAAAAACAAACTATTCTTTGTAAGAAAGAATGTCACATGATACACAAATATGACTCAATTGGATTTTCTAGAATTTACTTGATTATTAATGTTGGATGTTATTTTAATATGTAATTGATATAGAATCTACAGGTTGCAAACAAGTCATCCTTCTTCCACCAATGAATCATTCCATTCAAGAAAGACCATGTTTGATGATATCAACGCACAACAAAATAGGGAAAAAATTGCTAGACTATGGTCTAACTTAAAAAGAAAAGGTGATGGACAATGTTATTGTCCCTGCAAAATTTGTAAGGGCTTAAAGACTTGAAGATATCTTATCAAAACAGCTGAGGAACATTATAGGCAACATGGTCACATTAATGAGGGAAATAAATTTCATCCATTGGTATGCATTTTAATAATTTATAAAATACATAAGACATGATTTGATGATGACATCATGGTCATGGTTAATATAAGGTCATCATTTCCATATAGGTCAACCACCCTGAGTTTCATGTTATGGACCATGAAAATTTAGAGAATGTGGATTTCCAAATGAGGGAACATGGAGGTGTGAATATAAAATTAGAAGGTAATGATCCCATGGAAGAAGACCACGATGATCAAAAAGATCACGATAATCAAGATGATCGCGATCATGATGATGATGATGATGATGATGATGATGATGATGATGATGATGATTATGATGATGATGATGATGCAAACCTTGATGTACCTATACTTGAGAAGGCACACAAGCCCCTATCTGAAGGCTCCCAAACAACTCTTCTTGCTTTTGTATTATTGTTGGTGAACTTGAAGGTTATGAATGGTTTATCCAACGTAGAAATGACACGTATGTTAAGGTATGTCATCTTTTTTCATTATTTTAGTCGTAATTCCCTTACAATTAACATTGGGTGAATCATGTAGAAATTAATATTCTTTAAATTAACAAATTAAATTTTTTGTTGTAGGTTGATAGGTGAGTGTTTGTTACCACCATCAAACATTCTACCTCGCTCATACCAAGAATTATTTGCCATTATGAAAGATACTGGAATGGAGTATCAAACAATACATGCATGTCTGAATGATCATATTATATATCATAAACAACATGAATTTGCAATAGAATTCCCTATTTGTCATATTAGTAGATATCAATTAGATCAAATAATAAAAATGGTGCCTTGCAAGGTTCTTCAGTTTATTCCCATTATTCCACATGTGCAATGATTATTTAGGTGCAATAGCTTGGCACAATTTCTGGATTACCATGCACGCAATAGAAGTCAAGATGATATTATGTGAATTTCTGCAAATGGTTCAGAATTTAAGGAAATATAGGAAACATGGTGACACTTTAAAGAAGAACCTCGCAATATCAAGCTTTCATTGGCAGCGGACACTGTCAATCCATTTGAAGAGATGAGATCTACTTACTTGGTGTGGCCTATTTTTGTTATCAACAATAACCTTCCTCCTTGGTTGTCCATAAAGAGGGAGCACATAATGTTGACACTGATTGTTCGAGGTATTTTTTGATTTAATACTCATCTAAATTAATTTATTATAAATAATCCATCAAAATGGTCATAATAATTATGTAATATTTTTGTTCATTAAACTAGGTAAGTACCAAGTTAAAGATAGATCAATGTATATATTGAGCCCCTTATCGATGAGTTGATGGTGTTATGGAATGGGGTCACTATGTATGACATCTCTAGACCAATAGGACAAATACAATTTCAATTCCATGCAATGCTTGTATGGACAATACATGATGCCCCTGGGCTAACACATTTTTGTGGTATGTTCTCTTCTTAACACCTCTTTTTTGGTATGTTATAGTGCTAACACAAAGTTAACATATTTAATCCAATTACACATGATCTTGTAGGTCTTCAGACAAAGGGAAAATTTGCATGTCCAGTTTGTGGTCCAAAGACAAAATCTCATCATTCAAAAAGTTTAGGAAAGCAGGTGTCCGATGAGAATAGACACTTTCTCCATAGAAATCATAAGTACCAAATTATCAAAAAACATATTTTCAATGGAAAAGAAAAGACTACATCAAAGCCACAAAGAATGACACCTTGCCTATGGAAGTTGGCATACAATAAAATAAATCATCAAGGTAATGTCATTCCATCTGATGGTTTTTGTTTGAAATTTATATTTTGATATTGTGTTTTGTTTACTGATGATGTAATTGATGCTTGTGAAGGTCGCTAAGGCATTAATGACCAACTTCCCAAAGGACTGAAAAGTTATCCTATGTAATTTAGTAGGTTGTCTTACTACGAGAAACTCCCAATCATGCATTTGTTTGATCCTATGCATATTGGAAAGAATGTAACAGAGACATTATGGAAAAACTTGGATGGAAGACACGACAAAGACAAAATTTTCAAAATTTGTTGTGACGTTGAAGAATCCAACCATGATGTCATTCAATCAAATAACAATGGAGACTAGATTGATACAAGTGCCCTTAGTTGGTTATTGTTGAAGAAGCAGAGCAATGCTATAAAAGATGTCATAAAAAAAATATGATTTCCCACAGGATTTTCTGTGAACATAAATGATCTCATATCAAAGAAAAGTGAATTTGGGCCAGGGATGAAAACACACGATTGGCATACATTTATTAAGGTAATTCATGTTATTTTGTATTCACTGTATATTTGTATATTGCATGTAGTTTTCATTGCATTCTTTTAAAAAATATTGACAAGATCATTTTACAAATATTGCAGTACATTCTACCTCTATTTCTCCCACACCACTTTGCCAATAGTGTCAAACAAGTTATATATGATCTTGGAAAATACATGAGGTGGTTGTCATCAAAAGAAATCAATAAATAAGATATAAAATATTGGAAGAGAAAAATTCCTCTTCTTATGTGTGAAATATTCCTCGGGGTTAGTACTAAAAATACTTAGATATTTGAAAAGCACTTTGATATAGGCAATCAACAAAATATTTAGATATTTAGATATATCCTAAAACCTTGTAACCAAATAGACTACATGCATTATGTTAGGCCTATATGCAATTAAGAATTGTAGACCCCTAAACGTGGACCTATATATAGTTTCTAATAAACTATATTTGACTCATCATCCTTATTCAAATGATAACCTGTCACCATAGGAGTGCTCTCTAGTTTGCAAACCTCCAAAAAAAAAATTCTTAACATTTCCTTGACATATACTTCTTGATCAATAAAGATATCATTATCTAACAAAGTATTTGAATTCCAAGAAAGAATGATAACTCACCTAACATAGACATATATCAAACTCTTTCTACATTTCTTCAACAAACTTCTTATATATTTCAATACCTCAGCCAAAGATTATAACATCTGCATATACAACAACTATTAAAATATATCTTCCTTAATTTTTATGTAAAGATTACTATCTATGGTACCTTTAAGCTTGAAGCCTTGCTAGAGTAAGTACTTATCCAATCTTGCAAACCAAGCCATAATAGCTTGTTTGGGACTATACAATGTCTTCTTAAGTTTTCCTACCATGTTTGAATCTTCTAATAGATGAAATCTATCAAGCTATTCTATGTAGACTTCATCTTGGTCTTTATTCAAGAGAATTGATTTGTTCATCCATTTGATATACTATGAAGTTCTCGTGAACTATATATGCAAAAATTCATAAATTGATTGTTTTCATTCTTGCTACCAAAGAAAATATCCCTTCAAAGTAAATCCCTTCAACTTGTGAATAGCCTTTACAAAGTAGCCTTGTTTTTTTTTCTCATCACTTCTTTGTCTTCATTCAATTTATATCTGAATACCAATTTTGTTTTTATCACATTGTCATTTATAGGTCTTGGAACTAATTAAGTCTATTTTTTCTCAATTCGATTTAACTCTCCTTCCATTTCTTGTATTCAACCATCATCCTTTCTAGCATTGGTAAATTTCTTTGGTTCTATTTTTAAAATAATCAAACCATCGAAACATTTAAATAGCCTTTTAAATTGTTCAACATTTACTTACAGATTTGTGTGCTTTTCTGAATTTGATACGCAGATCAAGTTGTACGACCTTACTTGAATAGGATCTGTTCTAAAGGTTGTACAACTTGATCTGCGTATCAAACTCAGACAACACATAAATCTATAAGTAAACAAAGCTTTCTTAGTCAGTTTGAATTTTCTTGAGGCTATGAATATACATAATGAAAATGCTCTGTTCAATCACCATCACATTTTTTTTAACCAAAAATTAGTATTGGTCAATTTTTTGATCTTTAAATATTAGTTGGTTCGATGAGATTGTTATGCATTTGATGCCAATTTTGACAAACTTTGGTCAAAAAAGAGACACAATGTTGGTCTCAATTTGGATGTCAATTCTGACCAAAGTTGGTCTCAATTTCGATGTCAATGCCGACCAAATTTGGTCTCAATTCTTTCAACTTCAAGTGATTACTTCGACAAAGATTCGATCGATAATTTGACCACTAAGTAGGTCAAAATTTTGACGATGGTTTTTCCTATAGAATAATCAATGAAGAAACTTCAACAATAGTTTTAGTCCTCTGTTCAACCAATTGGTATTGAAAATTTGACTAATCCTTGTTGAAAAATAGGGCAAAATTTACTAGTGAATAGAGGATGACATTCCATTAGAAATTGGTACCAAAGAGGAAGATGATCGTGATGGCATAGATGTACTAATGCTTGAGACATATGGGTTGTCTCGGCATGATAGAGACCAGTGGGAACAGTTTTGAGATGATATAGCAAGTGGAATGTGGGAAGACTATAGATCCTAAGACTAGTTGTTCTTTTATGGATCAATGTATGAAGATACTTTGATATACATAATGATTTCCATTTTCTTCTATTTGTATCTAGAAGTATTCGGCTTGTATGGATCAATTTGTTTTATTTGAGTGATAGTATACCGATGTATACAGATAAAATGATATAATTATATGTCCATAAATATATTCCATGTGATATATTTATACCATTAACAAAAGTATGTTTATACCATTAACAACAATATGTACATTATGAACATCTATTCTAGACCATGGTATAGACAGAACTAATGATGACACTACTACATTTGGGGCCAAATTTTGATAGAAACTTCTGACGAATAATTCTTTTTTATGAATTTGGTGTTTTTTTTTGTAGTAGTCCCCTATGGTGTTGATATTTCGATGGGTTTTAAATAGACCATCAAAATTCAAACAATTTTGGGGTATAGATGAAAAAAAAGTGAAATGACCAAATCATTTTTATTTCAATTGTAGAGAAAATGAGTGAGTGAAAGCCGATCCCAAGAGAAGGTATGTGATTTCTTCATCTTTGATTGGCATCATATTCGACTGTGAATTTTAAATGCATTGCATTTTATTTGATCATGAATGCTCACTGAAATGATCGCATTCTATAGGTGTCATGCCCTAGCCCATCCTCTATCTCCATTAGTTGATGTTATTGGTGCTTGTGCTCAAGGATATCGATTCACTATTTTGAAATGTTTGGATTCATGTTTGTTGATATTATTGGCACAACTATTATATATTTCTGAGATGCTCACTAAAATGACCGCATTCTACCGGTGTCGTGCCCTAGCCCATGCTTTATGTCCATTATTTGATGTTATTGGTGCTTATGCTCAAGGATATCGATTCACTATTTTGAAATGTTTGGATTCATGTTTGTTGATATTAAGTTGGCAAGACCATTGTATATTGTTCAGATGCTCTATGAAATGACCGCATTCTACTGGTGTCATGCCTAGCCCTTGCTTTATCTCCATTATTCAATGTTATTGGTGCTTGTGCTCAAGGATATCAATTCACTATTTTGAAGTGTTGACTGTGGTTATCAAATGGACAATCCGTGAGCTTCTAGCTAGGTGCCATTTGTATTGATAGCTTAGGTCATCACTAATAGTTGAGACTTTGTTAAAAGGAAATAGGACAAAGAACGATTTTGATTTATTTTCTCTATTTTGATCCCTAAGTGGCTGCCACCATGATTTTTATTTTGAATGCAATTTTGATAGAATTTTAGTTGGGATTTTCACTAGGGTTTTCAGTATATTGAACTACAACATAACACAATTCTTTTTGGTGCTTTTTTCCCATATTCAGTAGATAAAAATCATGGTGGAAGCCACTTAGCCATCTTTTTCATGTTTCATTTATTTTACAAAGATATAGGTATGTGGATTTATCATTTAGTTGCTTGCAATTATTGGTCAAATGCAAATATTTTGTCAAGTTGAAAGGGCAAGAAATTAGTTTGGTGTTTTCGGTTTATGTTAAAAGTTGATTTGGTAAAATCAATAGAAAACACACTACATGTTCTAAAATGTAAAGAAGTTGAATTTTAAATGTAAGATATATATCTCATTCATAGTAATCAAAAGAAAGGACATGAAACTAAGGAGATTTATCAATCCAAAAATATTTGTGAATAGAAAACATGATTGGTACCTTATGAATTAGTTTTTGAGGTGCATGATCTTCATCAATCTCCTCAAAAGAAGACCCCTCCTCACTGCTACTTCTTTCTTGTTTATCAATTGGTTTGGAAAAATACATTTAACACAATAAAATTTACAAAACTAAACCAATGGCATGTTTACAAAAAATAAATAGAATGATAATAATATGCTAAAAATTATATTCTTTTTAATACATGCCAAAGGACCAGTCCCAATAATTCTTAGACATACTTTATCTGATATGATGAATTGTTAATAAAGCTCTAATTCTATAGACTGCTAGCATGAAGGAAGAGTTTACCTAGCCAAATCTTCCTTCTACCGCACCAAAAACTATGTGATAACTATGTCTACTCCAACCTTAATTGTTTAAGAATTCATCATATCAGATAAAGTATGTTTAAGAATTGTTGGGAGTTCTATTACACCTTTGTTGTAAACATGTCATTCGTTCATTTTTGTAAATTTGTTTTTTGTGTTAAATGCATTTAAATGGAACATTAAGCATAGTAATAATATGCTTAATCTATTAGTAATTGGCAAATTAAATGCAGATAACACCCTTATCAATTTAGCATGTTATTATAAGATACTAAAGAAGACTTGCTATTTGTCAAACAAATATTCATTGTCCCCTACAATGAAGACAATGAATATTGACCTCCTTCCCCCAAAAAAAGAACATTGTAATAAGACCTTTTAATCCTAGTGAGAAGAACATAGAAGCATTCAAAATCATTTTTAAAGAAAATAAGCTTTCTATAAAATGAAAGGTTCAACCTAATTAATACTAGAACTTGCACTCAAAGGATAGTGATCTGGCTGAAATAATTAAGAGAGACTTTGACCCAAGAGTTTCATCATCAAGCTCTACAACCTCTTGTAGCTAACTTCATAGCAACAAGAGTCATTGGATATGCCAAATTTCTCAGAAGTTTGTACTTAGTTTTTAAGTTGACTTTGTACAAAGTAGATTGTAATTGAAAATTTAAAAACTATTTGCATCTAGTCATTAGTCATGAAATATGCAATGTGCAATGTGCAACACAATGAAATCAGTAATGTGCATAGAAATGACAAAAACTATATACCACAATTCTTGGGCTAAACTCTATATTTATTTTCTTTTTATATCTCTATACTATTGAGACCACTTCCATTTTATTAAACACAATTTTTCCCAATTAAAAATCTCAATTAGAATAAGATATAATATAGTGTTAGAATAAACTTTGTCCGAAGACATGTAATGCTTATTTTAATGATCAAACACAAATATGCATTCACTTTTCTATTCACTATTCTACAGGGTAGTGGATTACCAAAGTTGCTAAGAATTTAACCTTTTATTGATATTCCTCTTCTTTGTTTCATAAATCTTGATGTAGAGCCCTCTACTATCACCTTAAGGAGACCAACTCAACTTGAGGATTCAACAAGTAACTTGGAATCCACTCAAGGAATTAGCCTCAACTCAAGGATTAAGTAGATTTCTCTAACTTTGTTAATCAATTCCACAACCCTGATACACAAGTTCACTTCCTCATTTCTTGGCAATTCCTTCTAGCACCATCTCCATCCTAGGTCACCTAGTGCACCTAGTGCCTCCACCATGTCAAAACATCAACTAAGTTTTTCACCTTGATCCTAACATCAAGTATCATCTCATCATGGTCTATTCACCATGTTTCAACACCCGATTCACTCTGATCTATTCAACTTATACAATTCTTCTTCTACATCCCTTCTAGGCCTATCTTGCTTGCAGTTATTGGTCAAATGCAAATATTTTATCAAGTTGAAAGGGCAAGAAATCAGTTTGGTATTTTTAGTTTATGTTAAAAGTTGGTTTGGTAAAATCCTCAGAAAAAACACTACATGTCCTAAAATGTAAAGAAGTTGAATCTTAAATGTAAGATATATATATCATCCATTGTAATCAAAATAAAGGACACGAAACTAAGGAGATTTACTAATCCAAAAATATAAGAAAATAGAAAAAATGATTGGTACCTTATGAATGTTAGGAATGGGAACACTGAGAGGCGGGGTGAATCAGTGTTCACTGTATTTTAACTTTTCACTTTAATCTTTATACTAAACTTAAATGCTCAAGTACTGAATTAAACATTCACATAAACATGAAACATGAAATCAACACATGAAACCAATATGATTACGTGGAAACCCAAATAGGTAAAAACCCCAGTGGGAATTGACACCCACTAATATTATGTACTAGTGTTTTGCGATCCTTGCTAGAAGACCCTTTACCCTGTTAGGAGTAGCTTTACAATGCTTTAAGTACAGTATCTACCTTGTTAAGGGTTGGACCCTATTAGGAGTCTTTTACAATGATCCTTGTTAGGGGAGTGGACTCACTATCCTAGAGCTCACTACTCAAATGGTGAAGGCTACAACATTATGATATCAGATACACACTATATCTGTCAGTTGAACTATCACTGTGACACTGGTTATCATATTAGTTCCTTTGATGTGCTGATGATTTGACCTCTTACAAAGATTTAATACATCTCATAGTGTCTTTTCACACTTCTTCTCTACTTAACACATTTCTCTTTCGACTTCCAGACTGAATACAATGGGTACATCTTATATTTATATGCTCATACAAGATAAACAGCTAGCTAGGTCAGCCCTTAGACTTATTACAAACAATTCTTCCAAATGAATTGGCTTAAGCATGCTTACAAAAAAACAAGCATACATGTTGGAAACCTAAATACAATAGGTGCATAGCCTTTACAACATTACACTATAATCGCAAACCAAAATGCTGACTGTCAGCTCCATGCTCTATTCTTCACTGGCACACACTGGCTGTGCAACTTCAACTGATTGTAACTTTCTCATCCTTGCATATCTACTTATGAGCTCTTATACTAAGCATAAGTATAGTCCAAAAAACTTAACTTCTAGGGCACATACCAAAATTCATCCGTACACACATGCATTGATGCTTTGAGCTGTAGGAACTCTGTACACTATCTAGTCTTCAAAACTTGATTGAATTCTAATTTTCTCATCAAGTGCGCTCATTCCAAACTACTATATGACTTTTTTGCCATAAAGAAAACACTATATCAAGTCATATACATTAGTATAGTCAACTTTCCAACAATCTCCCCCTTTATCATTGATGGAAACAAAGGAATATGGCCAAGTTACTATCTGTTCCTTAACACAAAATTATTTGTCTTCTATACATATTATACTCAATATTCAATACACAACTCCCCCTTTGAAATTAATGACAAGGATGTACCAAAAAAAACTATATCTACACATATTCACTGAGGGAAAACATCTGGATATGCTATCTTAAGGTTCTGGATCTCCTTCTTCCAAAAAGTTATCAAAGAGTTAACAATTTGAAGATGGGTGCATAAAGCATACTGGAGCTTCTCTATCTTCTCCAAGTCCCTGTTGGGACCATGATCATAAGTTACCATTGTGGTGTCTATGTCCTTGATGTTCTGATCAAGTATGTCTAGTGAGGGTGCAAGAGCATTCCTTAGTTGAGTCTGCCTTGCCCTGATCTGTGACATCTCTTTCTTAGCCTTCTCAATCTTATCAATCTGGCCATGGTAAACATTTTTACACATATTTACATCAAATGAGGGATCCTTTACTAAAATCTTGATTTGTTCAATCATATCTTCTACCTCTTTTATTTTCTTAAGATGGGCATCAGTAAGCTTATCTTGATTCATGCAGACTGCAATGATTTTCCTTCCTTGATCAGCAAATTCCTTCAAGGATGCTTGTCCTGTCTTCAGTGAATTCAAATCTAGTGCAAAGTTTCTCATCAACTCATTCAATCTCTTCTTCAGATACTTCTCTTCTGCAACTTTGGATGTAGATTCCTCAAGGCTTGAAAAGTTACTTTTGAACTGTGAGATAACTATACTCACATCATCAACTGAGTGTATTTTAGACACTTTCCTATCTACAAGCAACAAACTATTTAGTATGTTCACAGATTCCACAAGGAGAGGATTTCTCATTACTTTTTTATCCTTGGCCTTTTCCATGGCTAGGACACTGAACTTTATCAAATCCTCTTCTCCCCAAGAGTCCAAACTAGTTGTGTTAGGTGTCAAACTTGACAACAATGTAGAAGGTGATGGAGTGCTGATTATCACTTCTCGTTTTACCTTGACTAATTCAACTGATGGTTCATTACTCTCTTTTTCTTTTCCTTCTTGTTCTTTATCTATTTTTTCTTGTTCTTCCTTTTTCTTTTCTTGTTCTTCTTCTATTTTTTATTTTTCTTGTTCTTTCTTTTTTTCTTCTATTATATCTTCAATCAAAACTTCTTGTTGTTGATTGGGAGGAGTGGAACTACACAAAATTTCAGCTTCTTGTGTTCTCACAAGAGCTTCCTCAAACTTGACCAAATCTGTGTCATTGGCTACCATGGCTATCTCAACATTATCAATGATAATGGTGTTGTCCTTGAGTGATTTTGACATGGGCATAGACTTATCTAACTCTATTTGTACTTCCACTGTAGGTACTAAATCCTGAGGACCTGTAGGTTTTACTTTGATGGTCTCTGAACCTTTGGTAACCATTATGGGTATATTAGCTATGGGTGTAGTAGGTGGATACATATGTCTATTCAAAAGGAATTTCTCAAAGGCTTTCTCTATTTCTTATGCAACAATATCATAGTTCTTGTCCATAATGTTCAGAGTTCTTGTTTTTGTCCTAAGGTGAGGCTTCACCAGATCTAACAGCAATTTCTTTTCATCTAGTTCACATATAGGAAGGGTATCATCAAGAATATTTTCCCTAATCCACTAATCTTCCTCAATGGCCCGTCTCTTTTGGAATTCAAGGATATTCCATACTTTTTCAAGAATCATTTTTTTAAGTTATGAGACTATTTTCTTGAAATTCAACATGTGTTTGACCAACATACCATGAATCTCAGATTTGTCTATTTCATTATACTTGTCATAGAATTTCCCAACTTGGTCAATTCTTCCCTCATCATCTATTCTGGTACTTAGCACACTGAGACTAGGTTTGAAGCTTACTTCAGGAGGTGCTTGGGTGTTCCTTTTGTTCCTTGTGACTCTCGAGGATGGATGAATAGTGCAAACCTCTTTTTTCCTCTTAGGCATTGCCTTATACTCAGGAGGAGTAGTAAGGTCAATGGTTTCCTTGGGCAAAGAAGAAGTATCATCTTCTTTACCCTGTTGACTATCACCTTTTTCAGTTTTTATCTTCTTCATCTTAGGATCATGTGATTCTACCTTAGCTACATCTGCACTCTTATGTTCCAAAGAAATCTTTTTATCCCTTGCTTTATCAAGGTCAACTTGAGACACACCATGTATTATCAAGATTTCTAAAGTGACTGTAGCAACCTTTATTTTTGTTTCTGTGTCATTTAGCTTTGCATGTACTTCTTTTGTATTCTCCTCATATGTTCCCCATCTAGGTTCATTAGGATCTTTGGGGCTTGATAGTGGTACCTGCGCATAAGCTTCAAGGACTTGTTATTCTACCTCATACCCAAGTGGATGAATCCACTTAGTTCTTGGCACAACAACTTCCATAAAAGTTGTATCAATTTCAACCATAAAGCATATTGTATCCTTGTACTTTTCACAATGCTCTCTAGAATCCTATACCTCATTTGCATCTTCGCCTAAAGGTCTTTAATTCCAATGTTACATAATCTCTTAATGTACTCTCGGTGGATGCTTTGTTGGATATTTGTGGCATGGTTGGAATGGACTTGTCCAAATATAAATCTAAAATTCTTCCAACTATATAAAGATACATGTAAATGATTAATGACCCAAACCTAGAAATATTTGTTTTGTCATGCTTGATAGCCTTGATGTTATCAATCAACTATGTGCACAAGATCTCACTCAAGTTGAACTCTCCATCTTCCTTCACAAATCTGATGGCTACTAGAATAGTGCCTGCGGACATACTATTCACCCTACCAGTGTGATGAAACCTGTATCTTAGTATCATTGACATCAATTTGATGTTTGCTTGCTCAATAGGCTTGATTGTCATGTTGCGCCTATCGCTCCTTGACATGTTTTCTCAACCATCTTTCTGACATCCTTTCCCATAGGAAGGATGGCACCTATCCTAGAAAGGCCTATCATCTCATGAATTAGGTCATTGGTGATTCTTACTAGCACATCACCACTCCATAATAAATCATCATGAATTCTACTCAATAATATCTTAATCCATTCAGTCTCATAGAATTCAAATGTCATAGCATACTCAACTATAGGGTGATCATTCCACTTAACATATTCATCCATGAATGTCTTTTCTGGTTTCAACATGATTTCCATGTGCACCCTTAACCTATCTAACCCTACTAGTTCTTTCTTGCAGTAGATATATGCCCTAATATCCTCAACATGCATAATGCCCATAGGTGTGTGGGAGAATGCTCTCTCTAAGTCATCTAGGGTTATTTAAATGGATGTCTCTTGAATAAATATCTCTTCTTCTCAACAACATCATAAACAATGGGAGTGGCCATGTCTTACTTGTTGATCACTTTCCAATTGATTTCCAAGATAATCTGAAGGCTTCTGAATCGGCGCAACAAGCTTGGGTTTTTGCAACTGACCAAATGCACTGCTAATCTCTGATAGATCAATCTCCAAGTCTTCATAACAATTTCCAAGGCTCTTTCTTCTCTCCAATCACTCTAAATTCAAATGAAATGAGTAAAGAAACAACAATCTGTGTACTTAAAGTGAGAATTCTGCCATTAGTGCAAGTTGTGTAGACCAGGTTGTCACTTCAAAATTTCCAACTTGAGTTCTGCTAACAATCAGCATGTGCGCTCTTGCAAAAAGGTTCCTTTACACTCCAAAAGCTTAAGTCTAAAGGCACATACTCTAAGAATGAGTATACTAGCCACGTAGGGGTCTAGAGCTAAATTAGCTCCCCCTATGAACCTAAGGGCCATTCATGCAGATGTAGAGGGTGTGTCCACTGTGGATGCATCCAATACATACTCATCAACTTTTTCTTTCTTTCCTTTTGACCAAATCAAGCTCATATCCTCTGAGGCTTTCACAAAACTGACTTCTCCTTTGGGATCCAATACTAGTTCTTCAGCCTTTTTAGGGCTTTCCTAACCTTGCGTCCTTGATCTATAGAACTTTGATGTATATATAGCCTTGTTACAAGAGTGAAAAATGATAGGAGGTCTTGTATTCCTTGGCACATTGACATGAGTCACCATTTTACATGTTCTAGCTAAGTGACCATTATAGTTACATATCTGACATGTAATATTCTGAGAACTTCTTACATTTTTCTGATTCTGATTTTTCTGATCACGCAGAATCCTATTTTTTTTCCTAGTATTGCAATTCATATTTTTATGGCCAGATCTATTGCATGAATAATAGTAACCATTAAAAGGTCTTACCTTTGTATAGTTTCTTAAAATGTGTCCATTCTTGTTACATGCAAAAAAAGTGTGTTCTCTAGGCTTGTGTTCATTCTTAGGAGGTCCACTATTGTTTTTGGTTTGATCTTCAGTCTTCTCAGTATTAGTAGAGTCCTTTTTTGTATCCTTTCTTCCTTGCATGTTGTTAATCTAATTTTGTGCTTCATTATATCCAATACAGCTAGTGTCTCCCTTGGCTCTTCTTGCATACAACTAAGATTCTATCAAATTAGAACTGGTGTGCAATTTGTCAATGTGATCCTTTGCTTCTTTTAATTTTGTTTCCAAGCTTGCTTTGGTGTTTCTTAGTTCCAAGATATCCATGTTTGCTAGTCTTAATTATTCATTAAGTTGAAGATTCTCTTTGATCTGTTCATTTTATGCTTCCTAATTGTTAATCAATTTGTCATCAAATTCTTTAAGTTGTTCTTTTAAGGATGTATTTTCTTCATTCAGCTTTTTGACCATTATCCCCAAATCACTGGTGGAACATTCTTTCAGATCCCTTCTTAGCCTTTTGATAACTAATTGTGTAGCACTGACTTTTTCTTTTAGTTCTTCAATTTCCCTTTCTGATTTGTCTAGATCTTCAAGAGTGGCTTCAAGATTTCTTTTTAGATGTTTCATTTCTTCTTTTTCCATGATCTCCTCAAGTGGTTAAACTTACTTTCTAAGGACCAAATCTCTAATACCAATTGTTAGGAATGGGAACATTGAGAGGGGGGTGAATCAGTGTTCACTGTATTTTAACTTTTCACTTTAATCTTTATACTAAACTTAAATTCTTAAGTACTGAATTAAACATTCACATAAACATGAAACATGAATTCAATACATGACACTAATATTATTATGGGGAAACCCAAATAGGTAAAAACCTTAGTGGGAATTGCCAACCACTAATATTATGTACTAGTGTTTTGTGATCCTTACTAGAAGATCCTTTACCCTGTTAGGAGTAGCTTTACAATGCTTTAAGTACAGTAGACCTTGTTAAGGGTCAGACCCTATTAGGAGTCTTTTACAATGATCCCTATTAGGGGAGTGGACTCACTTTCCTAGAGCTCACTTCTCAAATAGTGAAGGCTACAACCTTCTAATATCAGATACACACTATATCTATCGGTTGAACTGTCACTGTGAAGCTTCTTGTCATATCTGTTCCTTTGATGTGTTGATGCTTTGACCTATTAGAAAGCTTTAATACATCTCATAGTGTCTTCACACACTTCTTCTCTACTTAACACATTTCTCTTTCAACTTCCATACCAAATACAATGGCCGTGTCTTATATTTATACACTCATACAAGATAAACAACTAGGTTGTCCCTTAGACCTATTACAAACAACACTTCCAAATGAATTGGCTTAAGTGTGCTTACAGAAAAACAAGTATACATGTTGGAAACCTAAATACAATAGGTGCATAGCCTTTACAACATTACATTATAATCACAAACCAAAATGCTAACTATCGGCTCCATGCTCTGTTCTTCACTGGCACACATTGGCTATGCAACTTCAACTGACTGTAACTTTCTCATCCTTGCATATCTACTTATGCGCTCTTAGACTAAGCATAAGTATAGTCCAAAAAACTTAACTTCTAGGGTGCATACCATAATTCATCTATACACATGTGTGCTGATGCTCTGAGCTATAGGAACTCTGTACATTGTCCAGTCTTCAACAGTTACATGAATTCTGATATTCTCATCAAGTGTGCTCATTCCAAAATACTATATGACTTTGTTGCCATAATGAAAAAACTCTATCAAGTCATATACATCAATATAGTAAACTTTCCAATAATGAATTGGTTTTTGAGGATCACGATCTTCATCAATCTCCTCAGAAGAAGACCCCTCATCATTGCTACTTCTTTCTTGTTTAACAATTGGTTTGAAAAAATGCAATTAACACAAGAAAAATTACAAAAATGAACCAATGGAATGTTTACAACAAATAAATAGAATGGTAATAATATGATGAAAATTCTATTATGTTTAATACACACCAAAGGACCAGTCCCAACAATTCTTAAACATACTTGATCAAATATGATGAATTGCTAATAAAGGTCTAATTTTGTAGACTGCTAGCATGAAGCAAGATTTGACCTAGCCAAATCTTCCTTGTACCACAAAAAAAATTGTGCTATAACTATGTCTACTCCAACCTTAATTATTTAAGAATTCATCATATCAAATAAAGTATGTTTAAGAATTGTTGGGACTGGTCCTTTGGCATGTATTAAACATAATAAATTTTTTAGCATTGTATCATCTTAAAATGGAAGAACTTCCATGATAAGAGAATTTATCCCTCTAAGTAAGTGGTCTGGGTTCATGTTAAGCACCTTGATCAACTCTTTACATGTATCTAGCTTTGCCCCTTGTTCTTCTTTCCTCTAGCCCTAATTTTCACTTCATACCTGCATTTCCTAGCATTTTGGGTCAGGATTCTGAGGTTTTTGACCATAAGGTCAAAGTCAACCTTATGGGGTCAAAGTAAACCTCAACCCTAACCTAGTCAAGATTGACCTCAACCCTGACATGGTCAGTCCCAAGCTCATCCTTGACCCCCTGTCCAGATTTCAAATTTCCTTGATTTCCAAGTGTCGGGTTTTCAGGGATATTTGTTTTCCCGCCTTCGGGTTGGCCATTTCGGGTTTTGGAGTCATAAATCCTCAAAGTGCATTTAATCTAAGTATATTTTCTAAACATTAGGACCTAAATGGGATTTAATTCTCAAAGGTGGCCCCTCTAGAGGATTGTGCCCTAGTTCACTATAAAAGGAGGCCTTCCTCTCTCAATTTCACACCACGACATCCACTTTTTCATGATCAAGCTCTCAAGTGCAAGAAAGTAAGTTAAAGAATTCAAGCAATCCTTATGGAATTCAAGTGTTCAAGAATTCATCTATCAAGGAGATCCATTGTTAGACATTGAAGGATTCAATCTCTTTGGAGCCCCCTTGAAGATCCATCCTTCTACATTCATCCAAGCCTCCGCATATGCAAAGATTAATTCAAGATTGGCATTAAAGATTAAATGCCATTGATTGGGGACATCCTACATTCATTCTACATCCATTGAAGCATTCCTACTTGTGGATTTGAGGATTTGAATCCTCTACAAGGCCTTCAACATAAGCAAGGTGAGTTGTTCCAATTGCTTTGTTTATGCATACTAGATTTCAATTCAAGTTCAAGGTTAATTCCTAAATTGGGGTTTGACCAAGGCAAACCCCCCATACAAACAAAATCCCCATTTTCTTGTAGGTGTAGGTGTGAAATTTAGGATCTGAAAGCATATTTGGATACCCTTTTTGACGAACTTCCAGGATCTGTGAACAAAGTCAGATTTGACCTTCACATAAAGAATCTAGCCTTTGACCTTTTATGAGGGTCAAAGACTTCTAAGTTTTCTTCGTCTTGGCATTTCCAGTGTAAAAAAGGTTGCAGAATTGCCTGGAAGTACACACAGACATCAGAAATTAGCATTTTCTAGATTTTCCCTAATTTGAGGTTAGTATTTGTATTTCAATTATTTCAGATTTTAAGAATAATTCAACCATAGGGAAATATAGGGTTTTTCTCTACCTTTCATATTCTCCATAGATTGATTCGACTATGCATTGACCTCTTGGTTGATCAAATTGGATCTCTCCTTTGGGAATTTAGATTTGGGAGTGGATCTCATATTCCCCCCATACATTTTCTACACGTGCATTTTTACATTTGAATAGTGGTAATGCCATTTTACCCCTATTCATTTTGGTGAACTTGACATACTTACTCTCCTTTCTTTTTTGGAATTGGATGCCCTATTGTTTCTTCCTTTTATCTTGTTAGTATTAGATTTATCCTATGTGTTAGATCTTGCATGCTAATTAGATTTCAAAAATACAAAAATATTCATGGTTTATGTGTTCTTAGTTTAGTTCATTTTCATTACATTGGTTTATGAGCTTTACTACTACTAGTCCTACTTATAATATTTTGGTTAGAAGAAGTCGTAGACTCATGGGTGCCTTTGATCCTAAATCTTCCTCTCCTTAGGATCATAGATGATAGCTTGATTCTTCATGATTCCAATCCTACAATGGAGCAAAACTCTTCTCACTCATCTCATGATGAGGATGATGCTTTAAGAGTTTCTCCTAAACAAGTCCAAAAAATTTCAACTGAACTTGATAAAATGGGTAATTGGCTTATTCAAGAGAACCATAATCAAGATTCCATTCAAGCTATAGAGGCTCTTAAGAAAGTTCTCCATGATAGTGATCAAGGTGTTAACCTCTTGCATGGTATTAATCACCTTGTGCATTCAAATGTTAAACCTTTAGCTCAAGAAGCTCAAGATTTAGGGTTGATTCCTCCTATCACTAGTGTTGAACCTCCTTCTAATCCTTTACCTACTATTCCTACCTATACTTCTTCTTTGGTGATTGTGATGGTTCCCTATGTTCCTATGAGTGTTCCTCTTGTGTCCCTTCCTACATCACAACCTTCATATCATAATGTTCCTTTTACTTATTCAAATCCACTTCCAATTGTAGTTCCTAGTGTTCCTCCAGTTGTGTCTTCTATTCCTCTAGCTTCTTGAACTTTACCTAGTGTGTCTAATGTTGCTACTCCTCCTATTTCCTCGAATGATTCAATAATCATTAGTTTGGCTCAAACTGTGTCATCCTTACAACAACAACTTGCTTCCTTAACTCAAAACAAGTTTAGTATTCCTACATGTGACATGGGAAGCTCCTTGTCTTGAGACATTATTCATACTCTTGTTCCTTAGCAAGGTGAGATGCATCACCTTGAGAATTATAATGGAAAAGGAGATCATGTTCATCATGTTAAAACATTCCAAATCCTTTGTAGTGATTATGCTCATGATCATAGGATTTTAGCCAAACTGTTTGCTAGAACCTTCTGTGACGAGGCCTTATAATGGTATTGTTCTGATGCAAGAGCATGTCAGGTCCTTGGTAATCCTGTGTCACCAGAATAATTTGAAGTTTGTCTATGTTGTTTGGTTTCTAATTTGATCAAGTTGTCAATAGTTGGTCAATTTCCTTTGGTTAGTGAGTGTTGTCGGTTATCTCCTAGGCGGTCGGTTAATTCATTGGCTCTCGGCATTGCCTGTCTGCTGCTCAGTGATATTGCTTACCGATGGGTCTAGTTTTGTTTCCTATTGTGGCCAACTTATGTATTTATATTGAATCATGGAATTAATGTTGGAATCCATCATTGGGAGGTGTGTGGTCCTAGATCTGACTGTTACTCCCAATAATTATGGATCTAAAGGCCAACGTTGCTTGGTAGCTTCTGGTATAAATGTAGATGTTTGGTAGTAGTTTAGGAGGAGGAAAAGGATGTAAGGAGGAGTAGAAAGGAGTTAGAAGATAGTAGACATTAGAGTTGAATTAGTAATAGATCCTCTCATGTTTGAGGACTTCTAAGTTTCATTGTAATATCAAGCCGTAACTGGGAAGGCCTTACAACCCAACATGTATGATTCATGTTGATGAAAATTAATGAAAGATCTGGCATTCTCTCTCTCACTTTGTTGTTGTTGTTTCTTCCAAGCATTTGTTTTAGGCTTCGATCATTAGGGTGTGCCATAAATTGGCCCCTCTTTCTCATTTCCTTGCATCTGGTGGTATCAGAGTGAGGTTAGATCTTGATCTAGGTCTGTGGGTCTAGGTTTGCTAGTTCCTCTTGAAGCCCTAGTTGATTGTTGTGGGGTAGCAGATTGTGATCTAACCTGCAATTATAGAGGGTTGTCAAGATGGTTCATGGGAGGTGAGATGTAGATCTAGGATTGGTAGATATGCTAAGACAGATTGCTGGAAGATTAGAAGCAGTTGAGACAACCCAAAGAAGAGGCAGACATCTTGAAGATGTTAGTGATGATGAAATTAAAGAAGAATAGGCAAATGCAAAACCTGCACCTTTTATGGATCAAGGTGAAGAAATATTTTTAAAGGCTTTTTCAAGTCTGAAGTCAACACCACATCTCTAATCCCACAGTTTGAGTATAGTGGAAAGCTAGATTCTGATGAATTCATGGACTAGATCACTGAGATGGAAAAGTATTTCAAATATGAAAGTATTCCTGAGGATAAGAAGGTAAAGATTGCAAGCACCAAATTGAAAAGTCATGCATCCTTATTATGGGAACATCTGCAATTGGATAGAAAAAGGAAAGGTAAAGACAAAATCAAGGTATGGAACAAGATGGTAAATAAATTGAAAGGAAAGTTCTTACCCTGTGATTATCAGATTAGTCTAGTTTGGAAAATGCAAAGTTTGAGACAGAAAGATAGCTCAGTAAAAGAGTATACCGAGGAATTCTATAGATTGGATATCAGATCTAGACATGATGAAGATGATGTGGAAAGAATTGGTAGATACCTGAATGGTTTGAGGGTTTCCATCCAAGAGGAGATTAGCATGGTCAAGTTGGAGAGTATTGAAGAGGCTTATCAATTTGCTTTGAAAGCCAAGGAGAAATTGAACAAGAAACATGAACAGAGACAGAGAGGTCATGATGGTAGATTCCCTAGAGGAAGAGGTAGATCTAATGGTGAAATTGGTAGATTTGAACCAGAAAAGACAAATCTGGACAAAGGCACGACCGAGTGGAAAGGTGAAAGTTCATCTAGAGGAAGAGGCAATAACTACCGAGGTGGTTATAGTAGAGGAAGTTTCTAAGGAACTTGTTACAATTGTGTAGAAGAAAGACATAGGTCATTTGAATGTACACAAGAAAGTAAGGCTGGTAGTAGTAGGAATGTTGTAGTGCAAGAAGAACCACTGAATGAACCTGAAAGGGAAAATAACCTGATGGTAAGGAGAGCATTGTGGAATGAAAGTAAGAAGGAAGATCTGGTAAGGAAAAGTTTGTTCAAAACCAGATGTAGAGTTTCTGAGAAAGTTTGGAAGGTAATCATTGACAGTGGTAGCTTGGAGAACCTGGCATCTAAAGAGATGGTCATAAATTTGCAGCTGAAAAGGTTAATACATCCAAAGCCCTATCAAATTTCATGGATCAAGGATGAGCATACACTCCTATTAAGTGAACAATGTTATGTAAATTTGAAGATCGGACAGTACTATGATAAGGTGTTGTGTGATATCATGCCTATGGATTGTTGTCATATTCTATTGGGTAGACCTTGGCAATATGATAGACATGCTATATATGATGGGAGATTGCATAAGTATACTATTGTGCTTGATGGAAAGAAACAAATCTTGTTACCATTGATGGAAGAACTTGTTAGTAATGTTTACACATCTATGAAAGTTTTCTTGGTGGAAGGAAGGGAGTTTGTTAACTCTTTGAAGAGGGATGATGTATGTTTTGCTGTGATTCCTAATAAACCAAGTAAGAAAATAGGAGATAATGTCCCTAAGGAGATTGATAAGCTACTCACCAAGTATAGTGATATCATTTATGAAAATTTACCTAATGGTTTGCCACTAAAAGAAGCATTGATCATTGTATGGATTTAATCCCTGGAGCTAGTTTACCGAATAAGGCACCTCATCGGTTAACACCTACCGAGAATCAGGAATTGAACTGACAGATTCAAGAGTTGTAGGAGAAAGGTTTGATTAGAGAAAGTTTGAGTCCTTGTGCAATACCTATTGTATTAGCACCAAAGAAGAATGGGGAATGGAGAATGTGTACTGATTCCAGAACAATCAATAAAATAATAATGAAGTATAGGTTTCCTATACCGAGAATGGATGATATAATGGATAGTTTGACTGGAACAAAGTATTTCACAAAGATTGATTTGAAAAGTGGGTATCATCAGATTAGAATCAGAGAAGGTGATGAATGGAAGAATGATTTCAAGAAAAAGGAAGGTTTGTATGAGTGGTTGGTTATGCCTTTTGGTTTAACTAATGCACCGAGTACTTTTATGAGGTTGATGAATAAAGTTTTGAAGAAATTTTTGGGTAAATTTGTGATTGTATATGTTGATGATATTATGATATTTAGTAAGACCAAAGAAGACCATTTGTTGCATGTAAGACAAGTTTTGTAGAGACTAAAAGAAGAAAAGTTGCTGATAAATCTGAAAAAGTGTTCATTCATGAAAGAAGAGATTGTGTATTTGGGATTTGTTATTTCAGCTGATGGTTTGAAAATGGATCCTGAAAAGGTTGAAGCTATTCTGAATTGGCCTACACCTATGAATTCTACTGAGGTAAGATCATTTCATGGTTTGACAAGTTTTTATCGAAAGTTCATAAGGAATTTCAGTTCAATTTGTAATGCTATGATTGAGACTATGAGAGGAGACAAAAGAGAATTCAAGTGGACACTTGGAGCTGATAAAAGTTTTGAGAATATGAGGCAGAAGGTTGTTGAATTATCTATTTTGGCATTACCTAATTTTAGTAAAGTATTTCAAGTAGAATGTGATGCAAGTGGAAGTGCAATTGGAGCTATGTTGAGTCAAGAAGGTAAGCCTGTTGCTTTCTTTAGTGAAAAATTGAATGATGCTAGAAGGAAATATTATGTATGATCAAGAGTTCTATGCTATTGTTCAAGCACTGAAGAAATGGAGATATTATTTGATACTGAGTGAATTTGTGTTGTATACTAATCATAAGGCTTTACAATATTTGGGTAGTTAGAATAACTTGAATCGGAGACATATGAAATGGGTTGAGTATTTGTAGAGTTATACAATTGTGATAAAGCACAAGAGTGGAGTCACTAACCAAGATGCTGATGCATTGAGTAGAAGAAGATCTTTGATGACCGAGATGAAAATTCAAGTTCTTGGTTTTGATGAGATGAAAGATTTGTATGAAAATGACCCTGATTTTTCTGAGCCATGGAGAAAGTGCAGAGCACCTATAAAAGATCAACATGATACTAAATGGGATGAATGTTGGAAATTTGGCTAATGTGGATGCATAGATGTTGTCATTATGGAAACATATGATCTTTATTGAGAGCGCAGAATCTGGAATGCAAGTATGCAAAGTTGAAGGAAGAAATTGTCTAAGTTTGGATACAGTGATCCTGACAGAGCACCCGATGAAGATTTAGTTGGCGACGTCCACTGGAGAAATATTTTTGTTTGCATAGTTAACTAAAGCTTCTATAGAGTATGAAGATACCCCATCTCAGTGTGCATAAAGTTTGGAGTAGTACGAATGAAGTTATTCAAAGTTTACCGAAGACAGTTTTGGAGACAGTTTTAGCGAAAGAGTTATGGGATTATTTTTGCTTGTCAAAATAATGACTTAACATTATGAAGGGATGACATCCTAGATGTTTAATGTTGGATAATTTTTTTGGATGCTGACCATGTAAATTTATTAGCTTTAATAACTCGTATATTAGGGATACTTGAAATGTAATGAAAGATAGAAGTGAAATGTAAAAAAAGAAAGAAAAGATAACTTGCGATAGTTGTATATTGTGATAGAAGAAAAGGCTATTGATTCAAAGTTGTAAGAAGTACCATATTATAGTCAAAAATATTTTTGTATTACCTGTTTGGGAAGTGAGCTCAGCTGGTGATCAAGTTTTGTAATCTAACTCCTAACAGGGTTAAGGTTTCTAACAAGGCCTAAAGTCCTTTAACCAGGATAGATCTACTATATATTGTAAATTGACTCCTAATAGGGTCCAATATCCCTAACAAGATACTTTTGATTAGTGATCTTTGTGGGTACCATCCCCACCGGGGTTTTCCCTTGGCCAGGGTTTCCTCGAGAACATATGATGTGTTATGAGTTCTTTCTATTTACTGCTATGTTTGTTAATCAACTTGATAATCTTTGTATGCACTAAAGTAATCTGTTATATCCATAAGGGGGAAAAAGAAAAAGTTTGTGAAATACTGATTCACCCCCCCCTCTCAGTATTTCCTATTTCTAACAATTGGTATCAGAGCAAAGTTACTCAAAGAAGGAAAATTCAAGGAAAGCTTAGTAGCTTGAGTAAGATCTCTATGGATATGGATCAACTTCAGAAGAATCTTGAAGAAGCTCTTGAATAGATTGATATGCTTATTGATGAAAGAAACTCCTTAAGAAGAAAATATGAAGATGCAAAGATTGCTATTGACAAATTAAAAGGTAAGATTGAAGATCTGAAATCTGAAAAGAAATCTGATATGCTTGTTGAAGATTGTGATGAATTAAAAAAGGAAAATGAGATCCTTAAGCATGACTTGAAGATAGTAAATCTGAAGCTTAGTATGAAAGATGGAAATTTGAGATCTGATAATGAAAAATTGAAAATTGAGAATGAAGATCTGAGGTCAAGACTTAAAAAGGAAACATCCGAATCTAAAAAAGTAAAAGTGCAGTATGTGGAACTTGAGAAGTATAATAAAATTGTGAAGGGTGAATTAACTCAATCTAAACAACAACTTGAAAGGCTATATTCAAAAGGTGATAAGATTGAAAAACAAATTTCTTTTGAAGAACCATTCTTTGATAGGATTGGATTTGGATATAGTATGTTTAGAAAAAACCATGAAAGTAAGAAGCCAGATCTGAAGACATCTGAAAGTGTGGAGGAAATAAAGCTAGATGAGAACACATTGGAAGATCCACCTAAAGAAGAACCACCTAGAGAGAAAGAAGAATCAAAGAAAGAAGAATCAAAATAGGAAGAATCATCTAAAGGTATGCAAAGAGAATTCAAAGGTAGATGTTTTTCTTGTAATACTATTGGGCACATGAAGAGAGATTGCACAGGTAAGCAATTTAAATCTTTTAAAGGACATTGTTATAATTGTCATAGTTTTGGACATAGAGCTAATGAATGTAGAAGACCTAAAGTAATTTTGAATAATTATGATAGAATGATTGGGAATACTAACAATGCAGATATGAAATCTATTGAAGAAATGAATCAAAGAAAAGTGGTAGTATGTTTTAGATGCAACAAAGTAGGACACATTGCTAGAAATTGCAGGTCACAGATTAACTAGCAAGGACAGAGATTTGGAAAGAATGGAATCATTTGTCAGATATGCAACAAGTTTGGACACTCAGCAAGATTTTGTAGAATAAAAAATGGAGGTTATCATCATAACCCTAACCCTAGGAACAATGCAAGAAGGAATGAAAATGCAGGAAACAAAGAGAAAGGTTACTGTAGCAATAAAGATGAAGTAAAATTTGATGAAGGCACAGATCAAGGAGGTATAGTTAGCACTGAAAGTAGTCAGGAAGGTAATGTAACTAATGGTAAGGATGAATCTTTACTTGACCCTTCTTTAAGTAGTTAAATTATGTAAGTTTCTGTAGTTTAGGACTTAGGATTAGTGTAGATTAGGAATTTGAATGAGTTAAGTTTTGCATAGTTAGATGTAGGTTTATTATGTTGTACTAATGCTATGGTTAAGTGCACAAAAGAAAATATTGTGTTTTGTGAGGTCGCAGAAAGTTTTATGGTTGCAGGTTTGCAGAATCATCTTTTTGAGGTTTTAGCGACAAAATGAATCAATGCGATGTCAGATCGAGTTAATGTGAAGTGTTATAAGGTTGAAATAGAAGTTAATACAATTAAAAAGTGATTGAAAAGAGATTTGAAAGAAGAAAAGTGAGTTGAGGATGATTTGAAGAAGTTTGGAAGCAGTTTGCAGCGACGATCATATCGAAACCCTAGATTTGCATAGTTGAAGTATTTCTTGATCTTTAATCAGTTGATAAGATGGATATTTCTATGGTTCATAATGTTAAAGATAAGAATAGACCAAAGATTAAGAAAGAACCAGTAGAAGCAATTGAAATTGATGACAATCTAGCATTATCATCCGTACGAGACGGAGTATTGCACATTGAGAATGTGAAAGGATATTTAGGTTGTAAGTTTGAAACTTTGGGAGATGCAGATTTTAGTGATGATTACAGGAAATTGTACAATCAAGACATGTTAGTTAAACCAACTTATGGGCACTTAGAGAACAATGAAATTATCAAATATTCCATGAAGTATGAATTCAGTGATGAGGAATGTACCAAAATCATTTTAAGTAGAATCCACAATGGGAAATTCTGGATGGAAGATAGAGTTATTGATATAACTGCCAACCTAATTCATGAAGTCACTGGATTATCAAAAGTTGGAGAGATTCCACTGAATGAAAAGAACATGAGAAAGATTGTTTTAGACAACACTGGATCTAGTTATAATGGTAGAGGAATTGTGATAAGTAAGATTAAGCAAGATGATGTCAGGTACCTTTGCAAGATCCTAACAACCAAATTCTATGGTAGTTCAAGGGAAGATGACATGGCAGTAGGAATGATTCATGTAGCCTATCTTATGTGTATTGAGAAGAAACCAGTAGACCTATTTGAAATCTTGAAAATTCAGTTGTTTGAGAACTTAGAAAAGATTAAGAAGGCTAAGTACACTCAGTTTAGGTTTTCATCTCTGATAACCTATATGTTTTTCCACATTTTGAGAAGATTTCCTTACACAGTTGATTGGAGTGACAATGTGAACACAATGGAAAGAATAAACTCAGTTTATATGAAGCACCTTTTTGATAAAGTTAATGACAGTGTGAAGCTTGTATTGAAGACTTTTCAGAATATTGTCAAGAACAAGTCAAGGATTCCTCAATCCTTAGTTGAAAAGCATAAAGATGACATTTGTTTTATGGTTGACACTGATTTCACCTACATTGAAGTAGTTGAACCTAGAATGGAATTCATAGACCCTCTTGGCTATGAAATATCTGAAGCAGAAATAGTAGGATATGTGAATAGATTGTTAAAGTGTGAGTTGGATGGCCATGCAAACAGGTTTGGAATCTATGAAGAGAATTTCAACTCTACAATAAGTTTGAGAGAAAAGAAGTAATCTAGTAAGAGAGTTGAATCTACTATGAAGGAAATATTGAAAGAATCAGGTATGTCAAGTCATGATTTTGACATAGCTAAGAAGACTGCAAAAGCCCTGAGGCAAAGTGAAAATCTTGAAATTTTACCTGAGACATCAGGTGCAGATCCTGTTGATCCTATTGCAGTAAAGGTAAAAGTTGAAGTACCTGAAAAAGATGAAGGAGATAAATCTTTTTCTCCTATTCCTAGCAAAAGAGTAAAAGTGAGTGCAACAGGACCCGACAAGAGACAAAAAGTGATTGTACCACCTATACCTAGAAATATAGCAGAAATTAAAGATGATGATGTAGTCTCAACCAAGAAGAAAACTTGGAAACCAAGAATTGAAAGAGTCAATGAAGATATATTGAAGCATGGAGACTTCACTAAGTTGAAAAAATTCTATGATTTATATGGATCATTTGACAGATTGAACTTTCAAAATGCAATGGTTACACACATGATTGTGGCAAATAAGAAACTTAGCACCATTCATGGTAAGATTCCAGAAGATTTGTACACCAAACTTATGAATAGAAAACAAAGAGCACAAGAAGAGGACATGAAGATGAGAGAACATGTAATCAGACAGTTCTATGAAGTTAAGGATGAAGATCATTTGAAGAGATACTTGAAATCTCTTGGAACTTTTCTGAGAACAAAGAGAAGAAAAATCCTTATAATGGGAGGTAAAAAGGAGGAAGTACAGAAAGAGACAGAGCAAGCAGTAATGCAAGTTCTTGCAGATATAGTTGCAAAAAAGTAGAAGCAATCAGAGGAATTGCATGCAGAGGAAGTTGGTATTGAAGAAGTTCCATCTTATTCACATATCAATATTGGCAAAGAATCAATGAATATTGAAGGCACCAAAGTGACTTTAGAATCAGATGATGCAGTATTTCATGATCTAGGAAATATTGTTGACAATTTGGCTTTGGGAGAGAAAGAATCAGAGAAGAATACAGAGGTAGAGGAAGCACCGACAGTATCAGAATCAGTTCCAGCAGAACAGACAGTCAAAGGCAAACAAATTTTGACAGAGGCCACTACCTCTAGTGCACCTTCTAAACCAGTTGAAAACATTAGTGCACCTGACAGTAAGAAGAGGCATATTGGCTCAATATTTGAAGACCTTGGAAGAGAAGTTGAAGATGATGATCAGCTTGAGTTCATCACATCTCTGAATAAAATTATTGGAAAGAATAAGAAGGTGAAAGACCTTGAAGGAAAAGTTAGAGTTTTGACAAAGAAACTTGAGAATGTGATCAACACTAAGGTATCTGAATCAAATCCACTTGAGAAAGCTCAATCAATAATAAATTCTTTTGACTCTGAATTTTCTAACTTGAAGGATATTGCGAAGATAAAAGTTCAGGAAGACTATGAAGCAGAAATGCAACAAAATCTAAGTGTAAATATTTGAAATGATATTGGTAGCTTAGATGTGTGTATACAGAATTTGAGGAGACATTTTGAGACAAGAAAGAATTTGTACATACAATGTACTAAATCAGAAAACATAATAGTTGAAGAGGATAAGAAGATCAGAGAGAAGTCAGATGCTATTACAGCTGAGACAAACACCTTGACAAGTCCCAATGTCAAGATAAGTTCTGTTGAGAAGAACATAAGGAAATTGAAAGATGAAATTAGAATGATAGAAGAAGAGAAGAACAAAAAGATGATCAAAGTTAACATCTTGAGAGAGCATGTCTCAATCAAGATATCAATTGTTGAAGATCAAATTGAGCAGTGTCTTTCAGCAAAGACATCATTTCAGAAGTTTAGCTTCAATTCCCTGCAAGCTTGTCAGACTGCAACATACGGATTGAGTACTCTACTCAATGTTGTTGAATCCATCAGGAAGATATGGGAGAAAGATTTTGAATCTTGAAAGTTAGAGTTTGGTGATTGTGTTGCAAACCTACCGGCTTTGCAATAACTGATAATAAGGTATAAAAATTTTGTACACCCTATCTTTGTCATTGTTGTCAAAGGGGGAGAGATAGCAAAAAATTGTATATATATTGAGGAAGGATACTCATAGGGGGAGCTATTCTATGGAGTATGATATTGTATAACTTTTTGCCACAAATTTTGTATAAGTGTTTTTGAAGTTTTGTTTGCACACTTAGCCAATTTTCCCATATGTTGCCACCAATGACAAAGGGGGATATTGTTGTCAATTTGGCTAATGTGGATGCATAGATGTTTTCATTATGGAAACATATGATCTCTATTGAGAGCGCAGAATCTGGAATGCAAGTATGCAAAGTTGAAGGAAGAAATTGTCTAAGTTTGGATACAGTGATCCTGACAGAGCACCCGATGAAGATTTAGTTGGCGACGTCCATTGGAGCAATATTTTTGTTTGCACAATTAACTAAAGCTTCTATAGAGTATGAGGATATCCCATCTTAGTGTGCATAAAGTTTGGAGTAGTACAAACGAAGTTATTCAAAGTTTACCGAAGATAGTTTTGTAGACAGTATAGTTTCGGAGACAGTTTTAGCGAAAGAGTTATGGGATTATTTTTGCTTGTCAAAATAATGACTTAACATTATGAAGGGATGACATCCTAGATGTTTAATCTTGGATAAAGTTTTTGGATGCTGACCATGTAAATTTATTAGCTTTAATAACTCATATATTAGGCATACTTGAAATGTAATGAAAGATAGAAGTGAAATGTAAAAAAAGAAAGAAAAGATAACTTGCGATAGTTGTATATTGTGATAGCAGAAAATGCTATTGATGTGAAGTTGTAAGCAATACCATATTACAGTCAGAAACATTTTTGTATTACCTGTTTGGGTAGTGAGCTCAGCTGGTGATCAGGTTTTGTAATCTAACTCCTAACAGGGTTAAGGCTTCTAACAAGGCCTAAAGTCCTTTAACCAAGACAGATCTACTATATATTGTAAATTGAATCCTAAAAGGGTCCAATATCCCTAACAAGATACTTTTGATTAGTGATCTTTGTGGGTACCAGCCCCACCAGGGTTTTCCCTTGGCCAGGGTTTCCTCGAGAACATATGATGTGTTATGAGTTCTTTCTATTTACTGCTATGTTTGTTAATCAGCTTGATAATCTTTGTATGCACTAAAGTAATCTATTATATCCATAAGTGGGAAAAAGAAAAAGTTTGTGAAATACTGATTCACCCCCCCCCTCTCATTATTTCCTAGTTCTAACAATGAATATTTTATTTAGGAAGGTATGTTGTTCAAAGGTATTCACTTGTGTATACCGAGAGGAGTAATGAGAACTAATTTGATAAAAGAAAAATATAGTAGTGGTTTGGCTGGACATTTTGGCATTGATAAGACTTGGAATTTTCTTAAGGAAAAGTACTTCTGGTCGCAATTGTATAGAGATGTTCAAAAATTTGTGAAAAGTTGTGGTATTTGTCAAATTGCAAAAGGAGCAAGTCAGAATACTAGATTGTATGTACCAATTGTTGTAACTGAGAAACCTTGGATTGACATCAGTATGGATTTTGTTCTTGGCTTACCAAAAATAGTAAGAGGTAATGATTCGATATTTATTTTTGTGGATAGATTTTCTAAGATGGAACATTTTATACCATGTAGAAAGACATCAGATGCAGTACATGTAGCAGATCTTTTCTTTAAAGAAATTGTCTGATTGCATGGGTTATGAAGGAGTGTTATCTCTGACCGAGACAATAAATTTGTTGGATATTTTTGGAAAACACTTTGGAAGAAATTTGGCACTAATTTGAAATATAGTTCTACATTTTACCCACAAATCGATGGACAGACTGAAGTTGTGAGCAGAAGTTTGGGAAATCTTTTAAGATGTTTAGTTGGAGACACACCGAGTAATTGGGATTATGTGTTGGCACAAGCAGAATTTGCATACAATAATTTAGTGAATAGGAGTACTAGAAAGATACCATTTGATATTGTGAATGGCGCACAACTGAGAGGAATATCTAATTTGAGAGACATTGATAATGAAAATAAAAGAGGTACTGAAGGAGTGAAACTTGCTAAATACATGAAGACAATGCATGAAGATGTGAAGCTAAAGCTAGAATATAGTAATCAGAAATACAAAGACAAAGCTGATAGATCAAGAAGACATAAGACTTTTGATGTTGGTGATGAAGTGATGGTTCATTTGAAGAAAGGTTAGTTTCCTGTTGGCACATATGGAAAGCTAAAGATGAAAAAGTTTGGACCTTGCAAAGTTTTGAGGAAATTTGACAGTGGAAATGCATATGAGATTGAATTACCTGATGACATGGACATATCACCAATTTTCAATATTATTGATTTGTATGAATATCATGAACCTGATGAAGAAATGATAGTACTGACAGAATACACTAAGAGGTAGAATGATGAAGTTGAACAAATTTTGAAGGAAAGAGTTGGCAAAAGCACAAGAGGAAAGCAATATATGGAATATCTGGTAAAATGGAAGAATAGACCGATGGAAGATAGTTCTTGGATTTCACAGTCTGAGTTGGATATAGCTTGGACCAGGCATACCAAATGATTCTGAGAGTCATTTCAAAACAACCCCAGGTGTCTGATGCAGGAGCATCTCGGGTCCTTGGCAATCCCGTGTCACCAAAATAATTTGAAGTTTGTCTGTGTTGCTCAATTTCTACTTTGACTAAGTTGGTTGGTAGTTGGTTAGTTTCCTTTGGTTACCAAGTGTTGTCAGTTATCTCCTAAGTGATCAGTTAATTCACTGGCACTCGATGTTGCTTGTTTGCTGCTTGGTTATCTTGCTTACCGATGGGTCTATTTTTGTTTCCTGATTATCCTACTACGATTGCATCTAAATCTTTTGATCAAAATGCTTTTTGTCAATATCATTGTCAGAATGGTCATGATACTGAGAAATGTTATTCTTTAAAACATAAGGTTCAAAACTTAATTGAATCTAATGCCTTATCTATTAATAATCTTGATGGTAGTGGGATTAAATCTATCCCTCCTCCTAATCAAAGCCTTCAAATCTATACAAATCCTTTACCTACACATGATACTAATACCATTGCTCAACTATCTGCCATGAAAATTGTGTATGATTCAAAGATGGATGATCTCAGTCATGTTGTTAATCAAGTGGAGCATGTTGGTCAATCTCTATCTCCACATCCACCTCAACCTTAGATTCGACCTCAAGTTCAATCTCAATCTCAACCTCGACCAAAACCTAAACCTAAAACTCAACCTAAATCTTGACAACAACCTAAGAATAAAAGACCTCAAGAACTTTTGATTACCTTTGATGACTCTGAGACTATTAAAGCTCCTTATGGTCCCCTTTACATTTCTGCTAGGATTTCTCATAAACCTACTCATGGTTGTCTTGTTGATACTACATCCTTAGTCAATGTTATTACTGAAGAAAAACTTTTTATGAAAATATTACAATGTGATTTGTATGATACATTGAATGTGTGGATTCAAACTTGCAATGGTTTTCTTTATCCATCATTTGGTTCTATTACTTTACCAGTTGAACTTTGCGAAAAAGTTGTGAACACTACCTTTGTTGCGGTTCCTACTTCTAATCAATTTCAAGTTAAGTTAGGTTTTCCTTGGTTGAATGCCATGCATGTTGTTGCTTCACCTATCCATAAGTGTCTTAAGTTCATTCATGATGAAGTGAATATGATTAATCATAGCTTATATCAACCTTCTAGGCCTAGAGATTTTGTTGCTCTTGATTTATTTTGGCCTTCATTACCTAATTCATGTCCTCCTCAACCTGATAATATTTTTCAATCATATCAAGCTTATAAACATCATAAGATTATTAAATTAAACTTTCCTCCTATGGATCTTAATCATGGTCTTTTTCCTACACCTTCTATACCTCCTTTAACTATGGCTTCTAGTTTTGTTAATCAAGCTCCTTCTATTAATATTCCTAAAGATCCTATGATTTTTCACCCTATGGTTAATAATCCTATTGATCTTCCTAAAGAACCTATGAAGGATCCTATGATTGTTCCTCCTAGCTCTCAACCTATTTCAAATAAATCAAAATGTAATCAATCTGCTAATGAACATCGTAAAAATATTCATGCTCATGCTAAAGCTCATAATTATATTCTTCAAAGATCTCTACCTTCTTCTGATAAACCTATGCATGATGTGTTAGAAGAGGTTGTTACTAAAAATGATGTTAAGATGCATGATTATGATGATTCTATTTGTATCTTAGATCCTATTTTCATTAATTTGGATGAAGAAGATACTCTTGATGATATTGATGATGTTAATGATGAATATGAGACTATTGACATTGACATTGATTTACCTAATATGTTTTCATCACAATTAACTCTTACACCTAGTATCGAACATGGTGTTTCTCAAGAGGATCCTTGTTTGGAACTAGCTATCATTCCTACTATGTTCTATATAGTCCCTCTTGCGAGTTACCCACCTTCACTAAATGATATACAACAAGATGGGGAGAGTAGGTGGCATGCTTGATCTACTTGTCCTTTTTGGTAGCTTTGTTGTGTGTTTTCTTGCTGCACCATTCTTTTCCCATAATGTGTTTGCTAAATGGTGTTAGATTCTTTTGTACGATCCTTGATACTCAGTTGGTGCAAGGTGATGAAGGAATCGAAACTATTGTTCAAATTCCTCTATATGTATCTCTATTATTTTATGCATTGTTAAATGTTATGTTGTAATTGTCCTATTATTCGTAAATGTTTCCTTGTGTAATCTGGTTGGATTGGAGATATGGTAGCACTAATTATTTTTGGTCTCCATCTCATGGTCTAAAAATATTCTCCTTCGTATATCTTATGTGATTTTTCCTCCTTTGTGATCGTAGTTCTACTTTCTTTGAGGATTGATGTCAATTCATTTGCAATAATATCATATATATATTATCTTATGATCATACTAACCCCATGGTAGCTAGATCCCTCTTGTGTTCTCTATATGCTTCTATGATATTTCCCTCGATTTGTCTTCATCTGGGGGCATCTCGATGTGGAAACGTAATCAGTGGAGTTGTTTATGTTTCCGTTAAAACCATTGCTCCTATTAAAGTGTCAGTAATGACTTTAACGTGGGGGCATACGCTCTGCTCACCTGTTGCACACATGTAATTTTAAATATGCAAGATACTTTTCTCCCTTTTTGGATTAGTAACTAATCCTTAAAGCATGGATTTATATTTTAGGATCTCTTGATCCCTCCAGTTTCAAACATACACATATTTTGATCCCTTAAGGTTGGAGGTGTCCTTAAGGCTGGATCTCTTTGTTATTTTTGGTTTTATTCTTATGGAATAGAATATTCCTAAGGGAAAATTCTTGATGGGTTGACTAGTGAGTAGCCACATTCACTAGGCGGTTCAATTCCATCTTTCCAGTTGCGCCATTTTCCTTGTGTGGTTCAAAATGGGACATAAGCTCTCATTGGGTGAGGTAATCACACCCTTTCTTTCTCTCTCTAGAGATGCCTCTCTAATTGTGATCTAGGAGTCGAAAAAGACTTGAGTCCCTGGGGGCTTAAGGTTTCTCTTTGTCCCTTGGATTACAATAAGATTATATTTTCATTCTGATCTCCTTTACCAAGAGTTTTCATTGAGTCCATACTCTTGCTAAAGTGGGGGCTTAATGTATCATCTTAAAATGGAAGCACTTCCATGATAAGAGCATTTATCCCTCTGAGTAAGTGGTCTAGGGTCATGTTAAGTGCCTTGATTGGGTCTTTGCATGTATCTATCTTTTCCCCTTGTTCTTCTTTCCTCTAACCCTAATTTTCACTTCATACCTGCATTTCCTAGCATTCTAGGTCAGGATTCTAAGGTTTTTGACCATAAGGTCAAAGTTGACCTTATGGGGTCAAATTCAACTTTGACCCTGACCTAGTTAATTCCAAGCTCATCCTTGACCCCCTATCCAGATTTCAAATTTCCTTGATTTCTGGGTATCAGGTTTTCGGGGATATTTGTTTTCCCACCTTCGGGTTAGCCATTTTAGGTTTTGGACTAGTAAATCCTCAAAGTGCATTTAATCTAATTATATTTTCTAAAGGTTAGGACCTAATTGAGATTTAATTCTCCAAGGTGGCCCCTCTAGAGGATTGTACCCTAGTTCACTATAAAAGGAGGCCTTCATCTCTCCTTTCCACACCATGACATCCACTTCTTCATGATCAACATCTCAATTGCAAGAAACTAAGTTCAAGCATTCAAGAAAGCCTTCTAGCATTCAAGTGTTCAAGCATTCATCCATCAAGGAGATCCATTGTTAGCCAATAAGCTCTCAAAATGGGACATAAGCTCTCATTAGGTGAGGTAATCACACCCTTTCTTTCTCTCTCTAGAGATGTCTCTCCTAATGTGATCTAGGAGTCGACGAAGACTTGAGTCCCTAGGGGCTTAAGGTTTCTCTTTGTCCCTTGGATTATGATAAGATTATCTTTTCATTCTGATCTCCTTTACCAAGAGTTTGCATCAAGTCCATACTCTTGCTAAAGTGGGGGCTTAATGTATCATCTTAAAATGGAAGCACTTCCATGATAAGAGCATTTAGCCCTTTGAGTAAGTGGTCTAGGGTCATGTTAAGTGCCTTGATTGGGTCTTTTCATGTATCTATCTTTTCCCCTTGTTCTTCTTTCCTCTAACCCTAATTTTCACTTCATACCTGCATTTCCTACTATTCTGGGTCAGGATTCTAAGGTTTTTGACCATAAGGTCAAAGTTGACCTTATGGGGTCAAAGTTAACCTCAACCCTGACCTAGTCAATCCCAAGCTCATCCTTCACCCCCTGTCTAGATTTCAAATTTCCTTGATTTCTGGGTGTCGGGTTTTCGGGGATATTTGTTTTCCCACCTTCGGGTTGGCCATTTTGGGTTTTGGAATGGTAAATCCTCAAAGTGCATTTAATCTAATTATATTTTCTAAAGATTAGGACCTAATTGGGATTTAATTCTCCAAGGTGGCCCCTCTAGAGGATTGTGCCCTACTTCACTATAAAAGGAGGCCTTCCTCTCTCCTTTCCACACCACGACATCCACTTCTTCATGATCAACCTCTCAAGTGTAAGAAACTAAGTTCAAGTATTCAAGAAAGCCTTCTAGCATTCAAGTGTTCAAGCATTCATCCGTCAAGGAGATCCATTATTAGTGATTGTTTTACCAAGGTTAATTCCTAAATTGGGGTTTGACCAAGGTGAACCCCCCATAAAAACAAAACCCCCATTTTCTTGCAGGTGCAGGTGTAGAATTTCAGATCTGAAAGTAGATTTGGATACCCTTTTCGGCAAACATCCAAGATCTATGAACAAAGTCAGAATCGACCTTCAAATAAAGAATCTAGCCTTTGACCTTTTATGAGGGTCAAAGACTACCTGCCATTAGAAAGATAAAAGATTTCTAGGTTTTCTTCATCTTGGAATTTCCAGTCTAAAACAAGTTACAGAATTGCTTGAAAGTACACACAGGCATCAAAAATTGGCATTTTCCAGATTTTCCCTAATTTGAGGTTAGTATTTGTATTTTAATTATTTCAGATTTCAACCACAGGGAAATATAGGGTTTTTCTCTACCTTTCATATTCTCCATAGATTGATTCGATTGTGCATTAACCTCTTGGTTGATCAAACTGGATCTCTCCTTTGGGAATTTGGATTTGGGAGTGGATCTCATATTTCCCCCATACATTTTCTACACACACATTTTTACATTTGAATAGTGGTGATGCCATTTTACCTCTATTGAAGCATATAATTATCATTTTATTTCTTTGTTGTAAACATTCCATTAGTTCAGTTTTGTAAAAAAAATTTGTGTTAAATGCATTTAAAATAAAGGTCTAATTCTATAGATTACTAGAATGAAGGAAGATTTGACCTAGCAGTCTACAAAATTAGACATCTATCTATAGCTTTGTCTAATTCTATAGACTGCTAGGTGTGTTGTAATTTGAAGATTTGTCTGAAAAATAGAAAGTCTTCTTTAGTATCTTATAATAACATGCTAAATTGATAAAGGTGTTATCTGCATTTAATCTGCCAATTACTAATATATTAAGCATATTATTACTATGCTTAATGTTCCATTAAAATGCATTTAACATAAAAAAACAAATTTACGAAATTGAACCAATGGCATGTTCTTCATGTGGTACAAGGAAGATTTGGCTATCAAATCTTCCTTCATGAAAGCTGAGCGTGAGAGAAGGTATGTGATTTCTTCATCTTTGATGGGCAACATCTTTCGAGCCTTTGACATCATATTCAACCACAAATTTCAAATGCATTGCATTTTATTTGATCGTGAATGCTCACTAAAATGACCACATTCTACTAGTGTCATGCCCTAGCCCATCCTTTATCTCCATTATTTGATGTTATTGGTGCTTGTGCTCAAGGATATTGATACACTATTTTGAAATATTTGGATTCATGATTGTTGATATTACTGGCATGGCCATTTTATATTAGACCTTTATTAACAATTCATCATATCAGATAAAGTATGTTTAAGAATTATTTGGACTGGTCCTTTGGCATATTGGATTTAATTTATAAATGGATTTAATTTTTGTTTGTATGTGAAATTTTGGGAGTTGCATGAGAACTTTTAGTGTCTAAACACTCAACTAATCCGTCTAACCGAGTAGGAGTGGTTGGGGAAGTTGAGAGGAAAGTTTTCAAACATTCATATTCACTTATTGAATGCTTTGGAGACTATTGGTTTGACTGTCCATGCATTACGAGTGACTGAGATTCATTAAAGGATATAAAACCATTCATTTTGGGTTATTGTGTGTGGATTAAAATGTAGGTTTGATTTGGTTAATGTTTAGAAGAGATCAATAAATTATTTAAAGACAATCTTACATGTTTGGAGAGGTTTGAGAGGCACTTATCATGACTATACGCTCACAAATAGCGGCTAGACTGGTTTTACTAAGTTTCCTTTCTCTATTTTGATGTTTCCTTTCTCTACTATAGGGGTAAAGTCAGAGGGTTCATTGACAAAATGATCCTTTCAATGGTTACTATGAATATGAATGATTTGATATAGCATATTGCTCATTTTACTTGAAGTTTGGAATAGCTTGTGCAAGGGTGAAAGTACTTTTGATCATTTTGGTCATGATTGTTCCTCTACATAGTTAGGAAATGTAACTGTCTAATGATTATATGTAATGTTGAATGAATTAAATGCTTTATTCTTGGTAGAAGTAAATGGAAGGAATAGTGTTGGTGTTAGGTTTCCTTTATTATTGAGTTCAATGGTTTCCAAGATGTGTTGAAGAGTTTCTCCTTGTTTAATGTTAATTGTTCTTGCACAATCCACTCATACAATAGTGAAATGCTATGTGGAAGGGATGATTGATAGTGTTCCTTGAGGGAAGGGGGATTTTGAAATACGTTTTATCATTTTATTATGTATTTCCAATATTTTTGGATGCAGGGCAGACCAAGAGAATGAATGATCACTCACTGATTGCATGATAACCCAGTTTTGAAGGGTCACTGGTTGGGGGGATAGTCAAGGTCTAAATGATTGGGCCATTGGAGGAACCTATTTCTTTTTATGAAATATCATGATATGGTTATATTATGGTGTTTGATCCATTAGAAGGACCTAGGAAGGTGTGGAAGTGGATGTTTGGGAAAGCTCTAGGTTATTAGGCTTTAAAGGGAGGGGTTTGTGAATGAAACCTTAAAACTTGTTGATGGTTCTTACAAATGTGAAAATACTTGGTTTGGGATGGTGTAGGAACTCTTTATATGGTGGAGATGTTTTGGTTTGGTAAGGAGTTCATGGTGTTGATAGGATCAATCAAAAGGATCCTCATGAAGATGCTTGGTTGGTGTTGTAGAAACACTTGTGAAGTCCCTCATAACATGACTGATCGCAAGTCCACCTAGGACCTCTAAAAAAAGTTTTCAACTTCAAAAACATTAGACCCATAATACCTTTATATCATTTATATAACCTTTTTAGAGTCATTTGGCATTGTGGGAAATTATTCATTTGTAAACCAAATTTGAGTAACTTATCTTGTCTACCAGTCCACCACCCTTTCCTCTACATCAAGGGCTTAACTAAGGATCCAAGAAACCAAACTTCTTAAGACCAAGACAAACATCATGACTACTACTTATTGCCAGTGGGTCCCTGCTCATTCTATTTTCTAACTGAGCGATCAAATTTGGAGAAGAATCAGCGCAAGCAAAGATAACGAGAGAAAAAATGGTGCAGTATAATTTTAGGAACAAATTGGCCCTTGGCTAGATCAATATTGCTCACAATATCATTGCTAAAGTGGCCAAAGACTATGTTAGGCTAATAAAATATGGGCATTCTCTTTACCTAATGTTGGCAAGAGTTCTTTTATTAATAAGATTACTAGGGCGGATGTGGATGTGAAACCTTATGCTTTTACTACTAAGTCTCTATTTTTTGGGCATACTGATTATAAGTACTTGAGGTATCAAGTTATTGATACCCCTGGTATTTTGGACTACCCCTTGGTGGACATGAACACCATCAAGATTATTAGTATTATTACCTTGGCGCATTTGAAGGTGGTTGTTTTATTTTTCCTTGATGTTTCAGGGTCTTATGGTTATAGTATTACACAACAAGAAACTCTTTTTCATAGCGTAAAACCTCTATTTTCCAATAAGCCTCTTATTGTAGTTTGTGATAAGATTTGATTTGAAACCACTAGAGACACTACTGGAGGAGGATTCAAAATTGGCTGCAGCGATGAGATCTGAGGCTAGAAAAAATATGGGTGCAAATTTGCAACCACTAGACGCTACTCTCTATGAGTTATTTGAAGGAAGAAGGGGTTATTGCGGTGAAAAATGAGGCATGTGAGAGGTTTTGGAGTAGAGATTGGAAATTAAGATGAAGTCAAACAAGATCAGTAGTTGTCTCAATAGGATTCATATTGCAATGCCCAAGCTACAAGATGGGAAAGAGAGGCCCCCTTGTAGGATTCATGTTGTAATGCCCAAGTGAGTTGCAATCACCAAGGAAGTTTGACAAGAACAAGGAATATGGCTTAAATAGAATGGGGAAGACATATTTCTAGCTTGGGCCTCGATCCTTCAGCAATTAGCTTCATAATAGATGAAGTAGATGAGAGATGAGAAACATAAATGTAGATAACACAATAGCTGAGAAACATAAATGTAGGCATCATGGTCACAATTTTTTGGAGACACAAAATAATTGAATGGTATACTCAGATGATGTAACACAACCACCTACTCCTCTGGTTCCAAGTTGACACTACGAAATCCAAAACCATAGATACAGAATAAATTTAGAGAGCGGAGGAGGGTCGTAATGACCAAAATAATATAGGGTCTTTATATTATTTTGATTGTTATAACCCTCCTCCTCCGCTCTCTAAATTTATTTCGTATTTATGGTTTTTGGATCCTTTAGTGTCAACTTGGAACTGGAGGAGTAGTGGTTGTGTTGCATCATCTGGGTATACCACTCTGTTATGTTGTGTCTCCAAGAAAATATGACCATGATGCCTACATTTATGTTTCTCTGTTGTTGTGTCTCAAGACCCCATATGACCCTTTTACGACCCTTTACAATCCATAAGAATACATCTTAGAGGTCTTAAAATGTTGTAAAGGGTCATAAGAGGCTCCTAGGAGGGGCTAGATGAGCTTCCACCTTCATGTGGTTGGCCCTATTAAGTAGAGAATGTTAAACTATTCTTGAAACAAAGAGAAGCTCAATAATTTAAGGTCTTACTCCATGAAGATGCTGAAAAATGAAGAGAATCGATGATGGAGAGTTTTTAGATATTGAGAAGATGTATATGCAGTGGAGGCCAGAAGGGATTTTTGTGGAGATTTGCTAGATGTGGAGATTTTCTAGAGAGGGTTTCCAGATTGAGTACCAGTGCACAGATGATGATTCAGTAACCTACGTCTATAAAACCTTCACAAATATCCCTTTTTTGGCCTCCACTCATACCTCTTCTTAGAATCTAGAAACTTTGGATATTTTTTTCTCATCCATGCACGAAATGTGCTAGTGATCGTATAAAATTACTTTTACGAGACTGGGATCAATTATGAGAAGGTAAACAATAAGATAATATTATTGTATAATTCATTTATTTTATCAATTCATATTTATTTCCTTCTCTTATATTGGATATTGTGCAGTGTACATAAAGACAAGGCGGTGATTATTCTTGACAATTGACAGGTACAAGTCTTCCAGGTCTTATTTAGTAGCTAGGAATAAAGATTGCAGAGCTCAAGAGACCATCATAGTTGGTCTCCATCTTTGGTCCATATATTGACAAAATGTTTTTATATTTCGTTAGCTCATCGAATGCGGTGATTTGAAAGAATTTAATTGATGATATTTTTCATGTATAACGTACATTATTTTATTTGACGTTGAAAGAATTTATCTACTTCATACACTTGTAAACATCGATCACAACCATAAAGAAGCATCCCCTCCCATGGCTTGAGTAATGTAGGCCATGGGAGGAGATGCTTCTTTATGGTTGTACTCGAAGTTTACAAGTGTACGGAGTGAATAAATTCATGCAACGTCAACTTAAATAATATGCATTATCATGAAAATATTCTATTAAATTCTTTCAAATCCCCTCATTTGATGAGCTAACAAAAGGTAAAACATTTTCTCAGTATATGGACCAAAGACAGAGACCAACTATGATGGTCTCTTGAGCTCTATTATCTTTAATATGAGTATCTGTCTCTTTTTTGACATAACTTATATTTATTTCAACAACAATACTATACATCCATCAGCTTTTCCCGTTGAAGAATCACTGCCTATATGTCACACTTTCGATAGTTATAATATCAGAGAGGGCCCCTTTTCGACAAATATTTGTGATGGAAATGCAATTGTTTAGATCTCGAGCATATTTTTTTTTATTAAAATTTGTTATGTTAGCCTTGATCATAATTGAAAGAGGTGGTAAATTCCAGCTAATTCTCAGAATTTAAATAAGGGGTAAGTGGTTCTTTGTGTATAACACTGAATAAGGAATTGGCTATGACTAGATTTAAAGCTAAAAGAAAGTTCATAATGCCTTTCTTTAGCTATGTATGACGATTAGAGCTGGATTTAACTTGATCTATTCTTCTTTTATAGCTAAATGAATTTAAGATTGTTACTTAGCAATGATTAAAAAGGGAATTTATTTTCCTGAGGAAATTGCTTATAAGATTTGCAAATGATTGGACACACAATGAGTTGTTATAAGATAAGGTTGGTAGAAAAGTATATATAAAAAATTACAATGATTCTTTGATCTTGAACAAAAGTGATTTAGTTAGATCTATTTTAAAGGTGAAACATAGCTAATATGACTATCAGTAAAAAGATCATCTTTTATGAGATATTAAGGATAGTATTATAAATATGATGCTAGTATTTTCTCCAAACTATTAACATTATATCAAGCAATTTGGAAGGTCTTTTTGAGCAATGTGCAGGTATAGAGCATACAGATTTGAATATGGTAGGAACCTTGAATGGAGGCTTGGTTTGTTGCTCCACATATATTAGAATGGGAAAGAATAAGTAGAAGAACAAAAACTATAAATTTTTTATATACTTGTATTACTTGTAAGTTGATTAATATTACCCCATATTTGATAAACATGGTGATTGTAAAGATATGAAACTTTGTAAATCTTTTATTTTTTTGGGTAAGATTGGGGGTTTTCTTCACCTAGTTCTTCCCTACTGATGTCCATATTGAATCGGGTTGTAAAAAATATTTAATATTAATAACAAATATTGACCAAGGTCTCTCTATATATCTTAATGATAATATATGAACGTAAAATTACAATGATCTAAATCTCAACTTGAATTAAAATTTTGTAAAATACAAAAAAATAAGATTACAATAGATATTTGACTAAATATGTTCATATATAAAATATCTAAATATTAAAATTTTAAATTAAAAGAAAAATTACAAATAAAAAAAAACTTTACTAATTTCAATTTAATTTTTTAATTAAAATTAGAAATTTGATTTTATTGAAATATGGAAAAAACTATTATTAATTATATTTTTTCTTAATTATGCATGTATCTTATTTTTTATTTTGTTGATATATTTAAGGGCATATACACATACACATACACATACACATACATCTTAAAAATAGTTTTAAAAAAAAAAATTACCTTAAAAAATTATCACATTAAGTAGTATTTTTATATTAAATGTCATTTTTGAAAATATTTATGTTATTTTTTACTTTTTGTGATGAAAAAATATATTTTTATGTTTAAAAATATGAAACACAATTAATAAATTATTTTTTTTTGTTAATATCTTTTTTTATGAATAAGGTCTTTACTACTTTTTAAAAATCATTTATAATGGGTAAGTTCTTATTGTTTTTAAGGGTTTGAAGTTATTTAGGCATTAATATATCATTAAATAATAATAATAATAATAATAATAATAATAATAATAATAATAATAATATATTATTATTATTATTATTATTATATTGATATAATAATAAAATAATATTAATAATACAATATTAAAAATAGTATAGTAATATTACATTCATAAGAAAGAATATTAAAATATTAAAATATTAAATATTTTTTAAATATTTAGTCTATTATATTTATTTGTTTATAAATTTGTTCACTACTTAAATTTATATATTATATATTATTGTTTTAGTTAAAGGACTAAAAAATTATTAAATTAGAAAGAGTATAAAA